>JAPYXV010003539.1:0-12162 GCA_028533065.1 Trachops cirrhosus
GAAAGAAGTAGTCCAAGTCATGAAAGACAAGGACCTACACCCCAGATTGCTTTATCCAGCAAAGCTTTCATTTAGAATGGAAGGGCAGATCAAGTGCTCCTCAGATAAGGTCAAGTTAAAGGAGTTCATCATCACCAAGCCCTTATTGTATGAAATGTTAAAGAGACTTATCTAAGAAAAAGAAGATAAAAAGCATGTGTAGTAAAATGAGAGCAAACTCACAATTATTGGCAACCACACCTGAAACAAAAACAAGAAGAAACTAAGGAAACAACTAGAACAGGAACAGAACCACAGAAATGGAGATCAATTGGAGGGTTAGCAACAGGGGAGTGGGAGGAGGAGAGAGGGGTGAAAGGTACAAAAAATAAGTAGCATGGATGGTAGGTAGAAAATAGACAGGGGGAGGGCAGAATAGTAGGGGAAATGTAGAAGCTAAAGAACTTATGACACATCGACATGAACTAAAGGGGGGGAATGTGAGTGGGAGAGGGTGTTCAGAGTGGAGGGGAATGAAGGGGGGATAATAGGACAACTGTAATAGCATAATCAATAAAATATATTTAAAAAATAATGATAAAAGAAATTAAGATAAAAAAAGAAAGAAATCAAGGAAGACACAAATAAATGGAAACATATACCATGTTCATGGATCAGAATAATAACATTATCAAAATGTCCATGCTACCCAAAGCAATTCACAGATTCAATGCAATACCTATTAAAGTACCAATGGCATATTTCACAGACATAGAACAAACACTTCAAAAATTCATATGGAACCATAAGTGACCCTGAATAGCTGCTGCAGTTTTGAGAAAGAAGAGTAAAGTAGAAGGGATCACAATACCTGATACTAAACTGTATTACAAGGCCACTGTAATCAAAACAGCCTGGTATTGGCATAAAAACAGATACAAAGACCAATGGAACAGAACAGAGAGCCCAGAAATAAACCCAAGTCTCTACGGTCAATTAATATTCAACAAAGGGGGCAGCAACATAAAATGGAGTAGAATCAGCCTGTTCAACAAATGGTGTCGGGAGAACTGGACAGCTACGTGCAAAAAAATGAAGCTGGAGAAACAACTTACATCATGCACAAAAATAAATTCAAGGTGGATAAAAGACAAATATAAACCGTGATACCATTAAAGTCCTAGACAAGAACATAGGCAGGAAAATCTCACATATGTCATGCAGCAACATTTTTACTGACACGTCCCCTAGAGCAAGGGACATAAAGGGAAGAATAAAGAAATGGGATCTCATCAAAATAAAAAGCTTCTGCAAAGCTAAAGAAAACAGTATTAAAATAAAAAGAGAACCAACTGTATGGGAAAACATATTTGCCAATGATATCTCAGACAAAGGTTTAATCTCCAAAACGTATAAAGAACTTACATGACTCCACTCTAAGAAGACAAGCAACCCAATTAAAAAATGGGCAAAAGACTTGAACAGACACTTCTCCAAGGAGGACACACAGAGGATCCAGAGACACATGGAAAGATGCTCAATATCACTAGCTATCAGAGAGATGCAAATTAAAACCCCAATGAGATACCACTTCACACCAGTCAGAATGGACATCATAAACAAAGCAACAAACAACAATTGTTGGAGAGGTTGTGGAGAAAAGGGAACTCTAGTGCACTGTTGGTGGGAATGCAGACTGGTACAACCACTATGGAAAACAGTATGGAATTTTCTCAGAAAACTAAAAATGGAACTGCCTTTTGACCTGGCAATTCCACTGCTGGGACTATATCCTAAGAATCCTGAAACACCAATCCAAAAGCACCTATGCATCCCAATGTTCATAGCAGCACAATTTACAATAGCCAAGTGCTGGAAGCAACCCAGGTGCCCATCAGTAAATGAGTGGATCAAAAAACTATGGTATATTTACACAACGAAATTCGATTCAGCAGAAAGAAAGAAGGAGTTCCTAGCCTTTGCAACAGCATGGATGAACTGGAAAGCATTATGTTAACTGAAGTAAGCCAGGTGGTGAAAGACAAATACCATATGATCTCACCTTTAATAGGAACCTAATCAACAAAACAAAGGAACAAGCAAAATATAACCTAAGACACTGAAACACAGAACTGGCTGATAGTGACCAGATGAAAGAGGGGAGGGAATTTCAGGGAAATAGGAGAAGGGTTTACAGGAACAAGTATAAAGGACACATGGACAAAAACTACGGGGGGGGGCGGTGGAAACGGGAGGGAGGTGGGGAGGGATGGGTGGGTGGGCTGGGATTGGAGTAAAGGACAGAAAACTGTACTTGAACAATGATTAAAATAAAATTTAAAAAATACACAGAAAAAAAGAAATTGCTGAATCAGGAGGTACATGTTGTGTTTAATCTGGTTACATGAAGTTTGTAAAAATAACATATGGTGATAGATGCCAGAAAAATGGTTACTTCTGGGTTGAAGGGCAGTTTTTTGGCCAGAAAGGAGTCTGAGGTAATCTTCTGAGATGATGGGAAGTTCTATGATCCTGGGTGGTCATCACAAAGTGGTATACATAAGTGAAAAGTCATCCAACTCTACACTTAAGATCTGTACATGCGACTACATATAACTTGTACCTCAATAAAAAATTAAAATATAAAAAACCTACAATCCTATGCCACCTGAAGGTGTCTTCTCTTCAATCTAACTTCCATAACATTTTACTTGTCTTTTATCATTCTGGCCCTTCTCTATTCTAACTACAAATCCTTATCTAAAAATTATTTACTGGTTTTGCCTTCAAAATCAAGTCTGGCTTTCAAATATTAAGAAAGTTAAAATATCTCCTCTAAACCTAATTTTCTCTGTAATAAATACCTCTCATTCCTCAATGACATATTCTTCAGAACTTCTCACTTATTTTTGTTACAGAGCCATGGGTGATTTCAAAATATGAGAATTAGAAGTGTACATAACCCTCTGAATCCCTGAAACCTGGCCAGCACAGAGTTCAAGTGAAAAGTACAGTCTGAGGAGCTACGGCCCTACACTTTTCTGAATACTGGCTTGGATGGCCCCAGAGTTGAGCAACTAGAACTCCTTTGTTCCAACAACTGTAGAGTCAACAAAACCTCCCATATTCTATTCAAATTGACTACAGCCAAATCCATGTCTTTTCTCTTTTACTTAAGCCATGAAAACTCTGGAAACTATAAGCAGGGTTTCCCATTTGACTCCATTAAATTTTAAATCTTAAAATGAAATCCAAACCATTAAATCTTAATCGTATCATCTCATCTACCATTCTGACTCAAGCTATCATTCACAGATTTGCTCCATACACTTCATAAGCATATAATCTTCCCCTTCATATGATCACTATCATCATCAAAATTCTTGCTAACATTTTTCAAGGGCTTAAGTGCCAGGCACTGGTTTTAATCACTTACTCACATTATGTATTTAATCTCCAGAGCAACCCTATGACATAGGACCTACTGTTAGATCTGTTTCAGAGATGAGGAAAGTGAGGCATACAATGCTTAAAAAATACACCAATATCACATATTTAGCACAAATATAAGTTGTCCCCAGAATACATGATTTTTAACCATGCCATGTTGTCTATAAGGTCTCATTTTAAGAAAATAATGACCATAGCAATACTCTCCCCACCAAATTCAGGAATCATATTCAAAAGATCACCCTAAATTTGCAATGGTCTGCAATAATACACATGCAGCTCTTTATTATATTATACCATTAAATTATACAATTAATTAATAGTGTAATAGGTATTATGACCACATTGCTTTACATTACCTAAAAGGATAGCATTAACAACATTATCAAATGCTTTATTTAATAAAGATATAAATACAGTTGACCCTTGAACAATGGGAAGGTTAGGGACATGGACCCCGAATGCAGTAAAACATCCTGGTGTAACCTTTGACTACCTCAAAACTTAAAAATGGCCATTCCTTGGTATGCATGGAGGATTGATTCCAGAACCTATGCATATACCAAAATCTGCAGAAAATCTGCTCAACTCCCTTACATAAAATGGCATAAAACATGTGTAGAGTCAGCTCTCTGCATCTGAGTGATTGAAAAACCATTTTTGATCCAAGGCTGGTTGAAAATGCAGATGCAAAACCCTGAGACATGGAGGGTCAACTGCATATTTACTGAAAAAAAAACCTGCATATATTTATTGCAAGAAAATCTGCACATAAGTGGACTGATACAGGTAAAACCTGTGTTGTTCAGTGTCAACTGTACTTCTGTAGCATTCCTCTAATTCAGAAATATGAAGAAAAATGGCATAGAAACTGTACTTGAATAATGATTTAAAATAAATTAAAAAAAGAAAAATGGCTATTTACATTAATAAAACACATTTAGATACTATTGTATAGACTCCAAATGCTTTCATACCCACTATATCATCTGTTTTTATTTGGCAAAATTTCCTTTGTAGATCCATGTTGGGTTTTCAATCACTTCTTTCTTCACTACATGTTCATAAACCACATAATGATCACTTCTAGAATTTTGTTGGGATTGACTTATTTATTAAATTCTTTAAAAATAGACTCAAAAGCATTGAGGGACATCAAAAATAGGAATAAATAGTTGCATATTTTTATCACTGTATAACACATTACTTTCTTTTCTAACTAGTATTACTACAATATAGATCAAAGAATTGGATAAGAGCACATAACTAATGAAGGTCATCCTCAAAAATCTTTTTGGAGGACTTCCAGTGAAGATAGCATTGTAGTCAGACATGGCACTGACCTAACCACATCAAAATTACAACTAAAATATAGAATAACCATCACTCAGAATTGTCAGAAACCAAGTTGATTGGAAGTCTGACAACTATGGAATTAAAGAAACCACATCCATCCACACTGGTAGGAGAGGTGTAGATGCAGAACAAGCTGGTCTCACACCCACATGGATGAAAATTCAGGAGGGATATCTTAGGAGTAAGGAGTCCCAGGCACATACCAGGCCATCCCACCCCAGGGTTCCAGTGCCAGGAGGATAAGTACCCACAACTTCTGGCTACAAAAAGCAGTGGGGATTGAGTCAGTGGAAGAAACTTCTAGAGCCCCAAGCACTTTTCTCTTAAAGAATCCACACACAGACTCACCTACTCAGACTCACTCCCTCTGAGCTCCAGTACTGGGGTAGCAGCTTGAAAGACACCAGTGGCATACAGGAAAAAACGGAAGTGTCTGGCATCAAGGTGAGTAGAGGCCATTGTCCCTTTTCTGTACCCTCCCCCCACAGAGCCACAAAGCTGGCAAGCAGACTTCATCAACCTGACTAACACTGGATCCCCTAGCCCCACCTTGGAGATCCCCAGAAGCACCACCCCACCAAACTTACTAGCCCACTCAAGTTACTTTTCCATATGAATGGCTGGTCTTGGCTCATGCTCCACAACTTCCTAAATCTTCTCAAAGAAGTGACAGCTGGCCTCAGTGAGACCCAGGCCAAGCACTAGCAGCAGCCAGCCTGGAATCACAACTTGACTTCCCTGGGAATCTCCAAGCCCAGCACAATTAGCAGCTTCCTCAGATTGCATTATAGCATAGACAGGGTGGCCCTGGGCCTTGTACCACTCTGGAAACCCCTGAGCCTATGCACCCAGTGGGCAGCTACAGACCACATCAGAGCACCACCTCTCTACCCCGATCCTTCACGGAAGGCAGAGGTTGGTTGTCAGTGGTCACAACTATTCCTTCCAGCTGACTGACCTGGGTAAGTCCCTCCCACTGATCTGCCAACAGCAATCAAGGCTCAATTATAAGAGGAGGGTGTACACAGCCCACACAAATATCGCACCTCAAGTATCCAGCTTAGGTGACAGAAGAGGCTGTGCCACTGGACCCTACAGGACACCTACCAAGACATGGAGTCAAAGCAGCTCTACCTAATACATAAAAACAAATAAAGGAGGCTGCCAAAATGAAGAGACAAAGAAACATGGCTCAGATGAAAAAACAGATAAAAATTCCAGAAAAAGAACTAAGTGAAATAGAGATAAGCAATCTATCAGATGCAGAGTTCAAAACACTGGTTATAAGGATGCTCAAGGAACTTAATGAGGACCTCAGCAGCATAAAAAATATCCAGTCAGAATGAAGTTAGGATACACTAACTGAAATCAACAACAATTTACAGGGAAACAACAGTACAGTGGATGAAGCCAAGAAATCAAGATTTGGAACATAAGGAAGCAAAAAACAATCAATCAGAACAACAAGAAAAAAGAATCTCAAAAAAAAATGAGGGTGGTATAAGCAGCCTCTGGGACAACTTCAAGAGATCCAGCATTCGCAGAAGGAGAAGAGAAAGAGCAAGAAATTGGAAAAATCTATCTGAAAAAATAATGGAAGAAAACTTCCATAATTTGGTGAAGGAAACAAACATGCAAGTCTAGGAAGCACAGAGTCCCAAACAAGATGGATGCAAAGAGACCCACTCCAAGACACAACATAATCAAAATGCCAAAGGTTAAAGATAAAGAGAGAATCTGAAAAGCAGCAAGAGAAAAGCAGAGAGTTACCTACAAAGGAGTTCCCATAAGACTGTCAGCTGATTTCTCAAAAGAAATTTTGCAGGCAAAAAGGAGCTGACAAGAAGTATTCAGAGTGATAAAAAGCAAGGACCTACAACCAAGATTACTTTATCCAGCAAAGCTATCATTTAGTATTGAAGGGCAGTTAAAGTGCTTCCCAGACAAGATAAAGCTAAAGGAATTCATTATCACCAAGCCATCATTATATGAAATGTTACAGGGACTTATTTAAAAAAAACAAGATCAAAACTATGAACAATAAAATGGCAATAAATACATACCTAGCAACAACTGAATCTAAAAAACTAAGCAAATGAGAAGAACAGAGACAGAATAGTGGATGTGGAGAGCATTCTGATGGTTGCCAGATGTGACAGGGTGTGGGGGAATGGATGAAGAGGTAAGAGGATTAAGTAATACAAATAGGTAGTTACAGAATAGCCATGGGGATCAGTATAGGAAATGGAATAGCCAAAGAACTTACATGTATGACCTATGTACATGAACAATGGCAGGGTAATTTCCTACGGGAGTGAGGGGTACTAGGTGGAAGTGGGCAAAGGGGGAAAAATTATGACAACTGTAATAGCATAATCAATAAATATAATTTAAAAAATAAATAGTTGAAAAAATCTTTTATTTATAGGTGAAGAAATGCAGGCCTAGAGAAATTAAATGATATACTTAAGAGCCACTTAACTAATTAGTGACAGAACTGGTCTTATAACACCATGTCTTTGTCACCATCCCATACTACAAATCTGGTACTTGCTTTTACTTTCCTTATCATTATTCTCTTATACTTTCTTTACCATTCTGCTTGGAAAATATTTTACAATTAAAATACTGAGATTTTTGCTTCCTTTGGACTTTCACCCCTGAACAACTGCTTACTGGTTTCTACCTCACTTGCATATATATACTTATTTAGCTCTTTGTCATTCTGATCTTTTCATATACTTTAATCATTTGTGTTTCCTTTATATTTTTTCCATTGGAAACAACTATAATATCATCTTTTAGAATCTGCCATCCTTCTTGAACCAATTTCCACCAAAATAAAAAAGAGAAAAACTCTGTAGCTCCTATGCCAAATAGTGTCATCACAAAGTTAAGTCATTTATTGAACCTCCATTGATGGATTTATATTTGTTTTTCCTCTGAATTAAAAAAAAGAGTGTGGCTTTGGCTTTTTGTTTGTTTGCTTTTAGGTTCAGGGAATATGTTTATGACCTATGATTCCTTCTTTTACTATTATGAACTATAAGATAACATGGTCTCCTTCTCTTAAGAGTCTTCCTTTTTGGTAAGAATTAAATCCAGAGTATTAATGACCCTGAGGCTTTGTTTACTTTAGTATTAATTCAAATGTTACTAAGGCAAGAATTTATCAGATGCTTTGCTTTTAGCAAATGAAACTTCTTACAGATGACTACACATGCAGCCATTCACACCATGTACTCCACTGTCTCCAAATTCACAACCCTGAAAGACTAGATAGAAACTGCACTGATTCCCCACATTCCACTTTGTTCTCCCAGTGTCACTATTATGTATTAGCAGAAGTAGAAAGGTGTCAATGGGTTACGCAAGTCCTGGCAGGCTCTTAATCATGTCTTAGTTACACCACCCCCAAAGATGGAGTATCTAAGGGTTATGCTGGGTCTACAGAGGTCTCAGTTTCCTGTAGTTGAAAGATCACCAGAAAGCAAAAGAAATTAAGTGGTTATGTTTAAAATAGGAAGTTTTGATCACCCAGGAAATAAAATAGTTTGTGCACTGGGATTTTTAAATAAGAAAATCAAACTGTAATAACTCTTATATTTATTGGCTGCAAAATCTAGCAAGTATCTCCCTAAAGGATAGAATTCTGCTTTTTCCTGGTGTCTCTTCAGTGTCACACCACTCCTTCATGTCTTAGTGCTTTTGTACTGTGTTCATTTCTCAACCAACTCAAGTCAAAAGATGCAGGGTATGAATCCACTGTGCCACTCTCCTCACTTTATGATCAGATTGAAGTTCCTCCTCTGCTGAAATGGCCTCCAGGTCTGTCCACAGGCTTCAGAATAAAATACAACCTAGATCCAAAGCTCTTCAAGGTTTCATCCCCTATCTAATTCACCCAAATCATCTTCTGCTCTTTACTGGAGTCCCCCTCCATCTCTCTGTTCTGTGGGATACATAGAGTTCTCCAAACAAGAGATATCCATCCTGCCCCAAACTTTACAACATGCTCTCTTTGCCTCCAGCACCCTCACTGTCTGGCTCTGCTCAAATTCCATCTCCATGGGGAAGGCTTCCCTCACTCCCCCTGGGTGAGGAGTCACTTTCATCTGGGGTTAAACTATCACAATCTTTACAGCAATGGTCTGTTCTCATATTTTCCCCTTCTACTTACATGATGTGCTTGAGGAGTAAAAGCTGTGTTTCTTCATAACTTTGTACCCACAACACAAACAATGTCTGAAACATAGTTGGTGGTCAGTGTTTGCTAAATGAAGTTCTAAATTAATATACTAACATCTCAAATTACTTGATAGTACCTCCTTTAAATGTGTAAACATCTACATCTAATTTAGCTTCTGGGAGCAAAAAGTAATGTGTTGATGGGTGTTTTACAAGGGAGTCAGGAACTTATTTCTCAACATATGTATTACATTTATCTTTGCTTATGGCATTCTTGTAGAATGCAAGAAATTGTACTAGATGTCTATTTGAAACAGCAGTGGAATAAAAAAAGTGGGGCAGGAAGAAAGCAAGAGTAAAAGCTGAAACAAGCTTGAAGACAAGTAGAACTTTGGGCCAGAAACAAGAAAGTGAATACCTCTTCTGGCTCCCAAAGACCCTTATTGGAATGATGCTGCTAAAAGAATAAGTTGTCTCAGGGAGAATGACTCCTAACTTTTCAAGTCATAAATGGTCCATAATAACAAATTTGAAATTTAATGTAATAATCTTGGGAAAAATTTATGTAATTATAGTAAAACTGTAATTTAACATGTCTCAGAAAACATATAGGGTAAAACTTTAGATAGGATAGACCAATTTTTTCAGTGATAGTCTTTTTGACCTAATTTCCATTTGTTCACCTATAATGATAAGATATAATTTTAAAAGGATTATTACTGTTTCCATGCATTAGATAGGTCAACTGAAGGTCAATTTCATATCTGTAATTCTAAACGTGTTTTAGGGGTAGAAACAAGATAAGTAAGTCCTACAGTTCCTCACATGTGAGGACACTATGTCCAGTGCATCTTCATCTAACAAGTCATTCATTTACCATAAATGTTGTGAATGTTTACCCTAGTACACGAGTGTCTGAGAAGACAACACAGGGCTTGCTCTCAAAGGGATTCTTTCTCTGCACTCTCCATAGCGCATTTCTATTGGATTCACTGAACATTGATTTGTCCTGTCTCAATTTACTGTGGGTTTTTTTTTCCATACTTTTCTTCACTAAACTGAAAGCTTCTTGGCAACACAGAATAAATCATATTCATTTCTGAATCTGGAAGCACCTAAAAGTATCTTCAACACCAGGGTTTGATGGATCCTTGCTGAATTAATTTCAAAAAATTAACCTAATTACTCTCTGTAATCATTCAAGATTATGAAGTATCAAGTATCTTCTTGGATGGGCAACAAATTCATATACTTAAAGTCTGTGTTAATCAAACACATGTGGCCTTGACAGATGCTTTAGGAGCCACTAACTAGCCAACCAAACAAACAAAAATGACAAAAATGCAGCCATTTCCCCTTCCTAACCTGTTTATGGACAGTGATGTAGTATTACTGTTCCATTATGTGACTCTGTCCTCCTTGTGGCTGTCTTTTTTGTTTACTCCTGTTTATAATATGATACAAAGAAAACAAAAGAAGTGTAGATATTTATTTGTTTCAGGAAGTGTGAGGTCTTTCTGCTCCACCTTCAAAACACCAATCCAAGGTCTGATTTTAACCAAGGGGTAAAACTTCATTGAAGAAATAAAAAGGATATACCAGAACCTCAAAAAGATGTGCCCCCTGGGAGTTCGATGATTCAATTTGGGGTAAAGGTACAGGCAGGCAACATGGATTCAACTACACCCAGAAAAATTCATCTTACGCTACAAAGTCTAACACCAGATGTTATTTACAACTTTTGGATTGGATTACTCCTAAAGATCTGTGTCAGAAGGCCCTTCTGTGGCTGGTGCCCTGAAGCCAAACACTGCAGTTTATGTTATGGTAATGGCTGGCTGGAGAGGGATGTTACCTTGGTAAATTATGATAACTGAGCAATAAGGATTACTAAAGACATCACAGATTTAGAGGGTTTGTCCATGTGCCAACTATGTAAATTACAGATGTGTGCATTCATAAAACATCTTCCATTATCAGAGACAGAAGTTTCTCATGCATACAGTCTTTACTGAAATCACATCTATCATCAGAACTCCTATTCACTGTGTGCATAGCATGACAGTGAATCACTCTGTAACCTCAAAGGCCTAGTCCTCTTGACAGATCTACCTCTTAGTTTCCAAGCTTGCACGGCACCCAGTGCAAAGATATACAGTGCCATAGTTTCTCAGTGACTTGTGCTTACTGGCCTGAAGGCATAGTGATGATAATTACTTTCTTTTTATTTGTTAAATTTACTTTTATTTTTTATTTTTCAATTACAGTTTACTTTCAATATTATTTTGTATTGGTTTCAGGCATACAGCTTAGTGGTTAGACAATATACTTTGCATAGTGTTACCCTTGATAATCCCATAATTCCAGTATCTAACTGGCACCATACATAGTTAACACAATATTACTGATGATATTTCCTATGCTGTACTTTACATCCCCACGACTATTCTGTTAACTACTAATTTGTACTTCAAATCCCTTCACCTCTTTCTCCCAGTCCCGCAAACCCCCTCCCCTTCTGGCAACCATCAGTCTGTTCTCTGTATCTATGATTCTGTTTCAAATTTGTTTGTTTATTTTGTTCTATAGATTGCACATATGAGTGAACTCATATGTTATATGTCTTTCTCTGTCATACTTCACCAACTATAATACCATCTAGGTCCATCCATGCTGTGACAAATGTTAAGATTCCGTTCCTTTTTATGGTTGAGTAATATTCCATTGTATATATACACCACAGCTTTATTTTTAAACATATTTTATTGATAATGCTATTACATTTGTCCTACTATCCCCCCTTCGTTCCCCTCCACCCTGAACACCCTCTCCCACTCCCCCCCTTTAGTTCATGTCCATGTGTCATAAGTTCTTTAGCTTCTACATTTCCCCTTCTATTCTGGCCCTCCCCGTCTATTTTCTATCTACCCTCTATGCTACTTATTCTTCATACTTTCCCCCTGCTCCTCCTCCCACTTCCTTGTTGCTAACCCTCCTTGTGATCTTCATTTCTGTGTGTCTGTTCCTGTTCTAGTTGTTTGCTTAGTTTCTTCTTGTTTTTGTTTCAGGTGTGGTTGCCAATAATTGTGAGTTTGCTGTCATTTTACTACACATGTTTTTTTATCTTCTTTTTCTTAGATAAGTCCTTTTAACATTTCATACAATAAAGGCTTGGTGATGATGAACTCC
>JAPYXV010000354.1:0-23307 GCA_028533065.1 Trachops cirrhosus
AGAGAGCAGGTGAGGGGAACACCTGAGCCCTGAGTGTGCCCCACTCCTGGTCACCTTATGCAGCTCTGTGGAAAAATGAACTTCAGTGGACGAAATCTGAGGATCTAACTGGCTTTACTGAATGATTCGTGGATCAGGCAATATCTTATCTAGCAAGTAGAAAGGAACTCTGAGGACCTGGACAAAATGGAAGGACTTTATAGGCAGAAGGAGGGTGGGACAAGGATGGTGAAAGAGTGGACTATTTCAGGCAAGGTCACCTTCCCTCAGGGGAAGGCAGAGGGTCTTATCAGGCAGATGACTTTGTTAGTGCTGACCGGGAAATTCTAGACCCACTGGTTAAAGGTCACCATCCTCAAAGGGGCTGAAACTGCAATTAAGTTTTGGTTAGGTGGCGTGGGGCTTAGCACAAGTGTCTCCATTTTGAGCCTGTTGCTGCTTTCTCTTCTTCTTCTTTCTTCTCTTCCTCCTCCTCCTTCTCTTCTCTTCTCCTCCTCTAACTTCCCTCTTCCCTTCCTCTGCCTCTCCTCCCCCACTTTCCTCATCCTCTTCTTCTGCTTCTTCCTGTTTTTCTGAAAGCTCCAAGGAGCAGGGCGCCCAGAACTACAACCTCTGAGCCCGGAGGAAACAGCGCTGAGCCCACAAGGATAGAGTCCCGAAGCTTTTGTCAAGGCCACAATGCCCCCGACTGGGAGAAGGGGCACTGGTGTAGACAGAGGCGAGGTTCTGCAGACCCAGCAGGTGTGGCACTGGGGCTTCAGGGGTCGAGGACCCAAACGGGCCTTCAGTCACTGGAGCAGGAAGCTGTTGGCATTTTGCAGATCCAGGACTTGCTGGTGTCACATTTGGAGTCATTCCAGTGATCGTCCCGAATTCCACACAGTCCTTCTCCCCGCCGCTGTTGCTCCCGGGTTCGCCTCTGTCCCAACACATCATGCAGCTGCAGAGCGCACCCAGCCTGTGAGCCCTGGGCCACTGTGTTAACCGTGTTTCTAGGTTCCAGAAACCTGATACTCTCCCACCTGCCCGGCATGCGTGTGGCGGGCACACCTTGATCTGGACAGCCCGATCAGATGCCTGCGTCACCTCGCCTTGGCCTCCTGCCTGTCTCGTTGCACACCCTCCCCGCCGACCCCCTCCCAGGCCCTGACAATTTCAGCAGGAGTCCTCCCCGCCCAGCACATGCTTTTCAAACACAAACCAACCAGTCCAGAGCCTGCAACACCCAACCACCTCCTTTAGGGACGGGTCCCACTCAGGGCCACTGCGCCCTGCCCCAATCACCCCAGGGCCAGGTGCCAGACAAGGCCACCCCTGCACCCCACAGCAAGCTGAAATTAGTTACACCAGCCAACCCTGTAACAGGGTGCAGCCAAGAGGCGGGGGCCAAATAGGGATTTGTAATGGGGTCCAGAACTCAAGGTGTCCAGGAAATATTAGAAAAATATACATATATAGGATGTCCTCATCCCCCCACAAGTCTGAGCTGGGGGACAGGCACATGGAGCAGGGCCACTGAGAGCTGTGTTGCATAGCAACAGCTTTGCAGCTAGCCTATGGCAAGGGTCATTAACATATCTATAACTTTTAACTGGCTTCATAGATATGTTAAATAGCTGTGACCCTGCTTTGAGCCAGGGGGATGGGAGTGACTTCCACCCAAGATGTAACTGGGAGGCAACTCCCCCTGGTTACAGTGCCTATGAGAGAGCTTGGGGATGATGGGCTCCATGCCATGGGGCCACGCCTGCCTGGACTTACTATGGCAGCCCAGAAAAGCTGGAAGAATACAGGAATGCTGGCAGGTGTAACTGATTGTGGGAGTAGTTGGAAATGGGGCTGCAGAGGAAGATTGGCGTGGGGATTTAAACCCAGGTGTGGCAGCCATTTGGCATCTTTCAGGGACCACGCGGCTTTGGCAGAGTGAGGACCACCCAGCCTGGGTGAGAGTCAGGACCATGTGACTTTGGAAGTGCTCCCTTTTTGCCCCATGAATGGTGCCGGGAGCCTGAATCATAGACTTCTACTTCTTTTCCTGAGATACGGTTCCCCAGACCGGGCAGAGGGAGAAGGAAGGACTGTGTGCATCTGTGGATATTCTAAAGGACTTTAGTCTGTATAACTTCTAAATAAATAATAATTCCTTTCCTTTTCACCAGTCTCTGGCATTGAGAGACGTCTTTCCTCCAGCGGCGGCAGAGTGAACCTAGTACGGGTCGGGGACCCCTCGAGAAAAAGGGGGTCCTTTATATCGTTCACCCCCTCCATGGGTCTGTTCTGTAACAACCCCAGGCCTGCTTATGCTGCCTTTCCCACCCCCTCCCTGGAAAACCACAGCAGCCCCCTCTCCCCACCTCCCGATGGGCCCTGGTGCTCTCCTGTGTGTGCCCGTTGCGATGTGACGTGTGTCCCTTCTCTCGGAACCTGTGACTCTAACAACCTGTCTTTTCGATGGTAATCTTATCTGTGGATTCTACTATACCTCAGATAGTCTTCTACATGTACTGTATCTTAAAACAGCCACACAGGCGGCAGGCTGTTCCTGCAACTCTGATGGTAGAATTTGGGGCACCCGCCATCCTATGGAGACAGGAGACCACTTGCCTCAGTTCAGTGCAAATCCCAGACTCTGAAGCCTGGGGGATCTGGGAGTGGGGAAGGATCCTCAGGTAAAGATCACATCGCCATCCATCTCGCCTGACAGAGTGTCGTCCTCACCTGAGACCTGCCTGAGCCACGGGTGGAAGTGGGTGTTGTCCATCCAGGGCCACTGGCCTTTGCGTTTCAGGCCTGAGAGCCCCGTCCAGGGGAGGCGGTTACTCTTGGCCGTCGGCAGCTGTAGGAAGTTCTGGTTGGTGAGGAGAAGTCGGGAGGGAGCTCGTCCCTGTGCCTTCGGGGCTCAGCATCTCCCCAATCTCTTGGTGGGAAGTTCTTCTTTCAGTCTGACCTTCTGCCTTCTAGTTGACCAGGTCCTGAGCCCCCTGTGTGCTCAGATGTCTGAGTTCCTCTCCTGTCCATATCCTACAAGCATACCCGACATGCGTGCACAACAGGCCTCTCGGCACACACACACGTGGTGACACCATCTGAGGATGTGTTTGACGCGTACTGAGCGTGCCCGCGTGGCTTACTCGTGCACGGGTTTAATGTGCCGGAACCACTTGGACTCCATTCGTGAGAGCCAATCGTGAGCATTTCTTTTCTTTTCTCAAAGATTTTATTTATTTATTACTAGAGAGTGGGGAAAGAGAAAGGGAGAGAGAAAGAGAGGAAAAGAAACATCAGTATGTGGCTGCCTCTTGCACTGGGGGCCTGGCTCACAACCCAGGCATGTGCCCTGGCTGGGAATCTAACCGGCAACCCTTTGGTTCACAGGCCGGCACTCAAACCACGGAGCCACACCAGCCAGGGCAAAAGAGAATCTTAAAAGCAGCAAGAGAAAAGCAGAGAGTTACCTACACAGGAGTTCCCATAAGGCTGTCAGCTGATCTCTCAAAAGAAACCTTGCAGGCAAGAAGGGGCTGGAAAGAAGTATTCAAAGTGATAAAAGGCAAGGGCCTACATCCAAGATCACTCTATCCAGCAAAGCTTTCGTTTAGAATGGAAGGGCAGATAAAGTGCTTCTCAGACAAGGTAAAACTAAAGGAGTTCATCACCACCAAGCCATTAATATACATGAAACATTAAAGGGACTTATCTAAGAAAAAGAAGGAGATCAAAAAGATGAACATTAAAAAGGCAACAACTTCACAACTATCAACAACTGAATCTAAAAGCACAAAAACAAGAACAAACTGAGCAAACAACCAGAAGAGGAACAGAATCATAGATATGGAGATCACATGGAGGGTTATCAGCTGGGAGGGGAAGGAGGAGAATTGGGGGGGGCATGGAAAGGCACAGGGATTAAGGAGCATGATTGTTAGGTACAGAGTAGACGGCGGGTGGCGGGGGGAGGGCGGAGGTGAAGAACAGCATAGGAAATGGAGAAGCCAAAGAACATACACACGGGACCCAGGGACAGGATGGAAGGGAGTACTGGGAGGAGAGGGGTAAGGGTGGGGGGGAAAGTGGGACAACTGTAATAGCATAATCAACAAAATATACTTGAAAAGGCTTAAGATGGCAAGTTTGCTGTCTTGTCATTGGAGCACAGTGAAACAACTCCATCGAGAATCTACTTCGGATTTTTATTGGGATGGCGTTGACTTTATAAATTAACTCAGGAAGAATGAAACCCTTTAAAACACCGAGTGTCCTTCTGGGGAACCCGTGCTGTGTCCTGATTTGTTTGGATCTCAGTGGAGGTGAACAGTTTTACCTGTGCTCTCGTCACAATTACTCTTCAGTTTTCTAAGGCCTCCTCCTGTTGGGAAGAGGATGTGTTGCTTCTCTCATTTCCAGGTGCTTATCGCTGGAGAGCTGACCTTGCTGCATCCCTCAACGAGTCCAAAAGTTGATTCGCTAGGGCTTTCTAAGAGGGGCGATCACAGCTTCAGAACACCGTCAGCTTGGACGCTTCCTTTCCAGTATTCGTAGGTCTTATTTCTCTTTATTTTCTTACTGCATTGGCAAAACAGCAAGATGGGCATCTTCATTTCGTTCTTACTTTTACCAAAACTGGTTCTCAGAAATTCACTAGTAAGTGAGACATTTCTGTGGGTTCCTGGAATTGACCACTTATCAAATTAAGGAAGTTTTATCCTGGGTTTTGTTTACTAAGCATTTGTGTTCTTGTGTTCACCTTTGCTCTAATGAGGAATGGATGTTGACTAGACATATCTTGCAACTTTTGTGGAGGGAACACAAACAAATTGTGGAAGGACATGGATCACGTGGTGCAATTTGTATAAAGCGTCCAGATACGCCAATCACCCCAGAGCTTCTTCTCTGCATACCTTCCTGCAGGCATGATGTACTTCATAATAAAAAAGCAAAGCCAAAATTCACAGCAACAGCCCAGAAGCAGCATTGTCTTTGTGCTGACCTGGGTTCCTGGGGGAACAGCATGACTCCCGTCTTTGGAGAACATAGAAATCATGGAGCGGCTTTGGTCTCGGGGCTAAAGCCTTGACTTTTGCCTGCTTCCCACGTCAGTCCAAACCCCATGTCCCCACTCCTCACATCCTGGCATGATCTGGCCCCAGCTGACACCCCCGCCCCAGACTACTACCCATGAATTAGTCTCAGCTTCTCCAGAGCCTGGTCCCTCACCCCTCCCAACCTTCACCTGTGTTAATGTCATGTTGGGAAAACTCTTTCATGACCCATGTCGTGGGTACTTCACCACAATAGAACAACTCTATCTACGTGTAACTCTGCTTCTCTAGGCATCACCTCCTCCAGGAAGCCCTCCCAGATTTTTCCAGGCTGAGTTAGATGCTTCCAAGGGTCCTCCTAGTCCTCTGTGCTTCCTAGACTCATCACATTGTTTTAAAATCCCTAGTCCACGTTCCCCCACTCTTCTGCCCCACCACCACCCAAAATGGGTCTCCCTTTCCTGTTATAGGTCAGGGCTAGAGTTCAGAAGTCTATGGCCAGCCTTGTGCCTGGGTCCACCCTTCCCCTTTCATTTTTCCTGAGGCAAATTCTGGATGGTCTTGGGCATGGGAGGAGGCAGGCAGCTTACTGGTTCCCTCACCAACCTTGACATTTCCCCAACCCCTTGCCCCCTACACACACACACACACACACACACACACACACACACACCCCTATACCTGGGAGCTCTGGCTCCAGGTGTTGAATATATATGGAAGAGATTCATCTTCCCGCCTCTTGGCCTCTGCCTCAGCCATACCCTCTGCCTGCTAGGCCCTTCCTTTTTCTGTCAACAGTGCACATGCCCTTGATGGCCCAGTCCCCGGATCCTCTTCTGAAACGCCCCACCACAATCCCCAAATGCATCCCTTCCTTCTCCTGCACCAGGGGCTGGTAAGTCCATCCCGTCTAGAACCTTTCCCAAGAACACATTCTGATGAGACCGTACATTCTCTGTGGTTGTCCCAGCTTCCTCCCACTGGGCCCCACACCCTTCCTGAGCACAGCTGTCCCCAAGAGCCCGAGAAAGGGTGTGCTCCCCGCCCCCCGCCCTCCCGCAAAGCTCTGCCTCACCCACCTTCCAGCCCACCTTCCAACCCACCGCTAAGTCAGTGGGCAGGGCCTGTCTACCCCACCTGTACCTCTGCTGACAAGGCCAGATAGGCCTGTGTCTCGGGACCAGGGGACCTTGGGACAAGGGGCAGGGGTGCCCACTTTGTGGAAGGCCACCTGGCTCAGCCCTGCGTGGTTCTCTGAGCACTGTGGGCCCATCACAGCAGCTCTTTCTCCCCACCTCGGGGCAACAGACGCGTGTGTGCCGGTCCTGCAGCGCCAGCAGGCTCTCGGCCAGGGCTCTGTGAACCGCATATGGTTTTTGCTTCCCGGGGTCCCAGGTCTCTGCGAGGGGGGCACGGCGCTACCTGGACACAGGGCTGGATGCGAGCGGGTGTCCAAACCCGTGCCGGAAAGTGGACAGGCCAGCCCCGACCTGGAAGTGATGACTGCATCTGTGTCCATCCCACACAGGCGGCACTGCGGTGCATTAGTAAGGACGATACGCAGCCGCCCGGAGGTAAAGTTCAATGAGGACTTGGTATACACCGCAGCTTGAGCACACTCTTCCTGAAACCATTCTCTGCCCCTCTCCAGGGGCGTGTTTGCGCTTCTGCAGAGAGGCTGGAGTGTAGGCAATGCTCCATTGGCGAAATAACACCGCCCCTGCTCAGCGAGGCCTACCTTGGCCATCTGACTCAGTGGCCCCTGCCCCAGCCCAGCACTCCCCAGTCCTTTGTCCTACCTGACATTTTCTTCCATAGCCCTCAGGACCTGGGAATGTCTTATATTAGGGTTCCCACCTTCAGTACTGGGTCTGGTATCGAGCAGCATCCTTGGCCTCCTCCCACTAGATGCCAGTATCACCCCCAACCCCGGACTTGGGGCGACCACAGAAGTCTCCCACACTCGGCCCAATGGCCCCTGGGTGGGGGGCAGAATGGCCCCCAGGTGAGAACCACCCTCTAGACAACTTCCTTTTTCACTAAGCTCATTATTTACTGTCTCCTCCCACCCCCTTCTAGAGAGCTTGCTGCCAGGAGGGGATTGGCTCCTTTGGGCCTTGATGGGTGCCAGCTCGTACACTCAGACAGGCACAGAACCAGCTCTAGCTCTGGGTCCGCATTTCACCTGAGTTCTAGGTTTGTGCTGTGACCACCCTTAGTGACCTTAGCAAGCACTTCAAACCTTCTGATCAGTGATGAGGCGCTCCTTGCAAGGTGGCCATAAATATTTCTGGCATTAACAGTCAGTGCGGACCTCCGGCCAAGATGGAGGCGCAGGTAGACACACTGTGCCTCCTCGCACAACCAAAATAAGGTCAGCGACAATTTAAGAACAAGATAACAACCAGATCTGACAGAAAACTGAACTGTATGGAAGCCGGACAACCAAGGAGTTAAAATATACACATTCATCCAGACCGGTAGGAAGGACGGAGTCGGGTAGCTGGGCAGAGAGGGGTCGAGGCACTAAAAGCAGTGGCACCAGGCGCGTAAGGCATCCGAGCACACAGGCGGCTGGCAGACCCAGCGAGGCGGCGACTGTGAAGCGAGGCACTGCGCACAAGGCGCTTGGCTGTCTGCCCACATTCGCACACAGGTAAACCAGGCGAAATCGGGCAGTGAGAGACCGTGCAATCCAGGGTCCGAGTGCTGGGAAATAGAACCTCGGGACACTGATTCAAAACACCTGTGGAGGTAGAGGCGCAGGGAGAGACTCCCAGCCTCACAGGAGAGTACACTGGAGAGACCCACGGGGTCCTAGAACTACACAAGCCCGCCCACACGGGAATTAGCACCAGAAAGACCCAGTTTGCTTGGGGGAAGCGCCGGAAGGGACTGAAATCTGACAGAGAGAGGAGCAAGCGCCACTGTTCCCTCTTGGACCCCGCCCCCACATACAATGTCACAACCCAGCAACTGGGCTGCCCCGTCCTGGTGAACACCTAAGGCTCTGCCCCTCATATGTAACAGACGTGACCAGATCAAGAAAAAAAAAAGAAAGGCCAGAACAGAAGATCAGATCAATGCTCCACAGCAAATACAACTAAGCGACCAAGAGACAGCCAACCTGTCAGATGCACAGTTCAAAGCACTGGTGATCATGATGTTCACAGAACCGGACGATTTTGGTTGCAAATTAGATGAAAAAATGAAGGCTACGCTAAGTGAAATGAAGGAAACTGCACAGGAAACCAAGTGATGGGAAGGAAACTGGGACTCAAATCAATAGAGTGGACCAGAAGGAAGAAAGAAACAACGAAATAGAAAAGAATGCAGAAATAAGAATTCAAAAAAATGAGGGGAGGCTTAGGAACCTCCAGGACATCTTTAAACGTTCCAACATCCGAATTATAGGGGTACCAGAAGGGGAAGAGGAAGGGCAACAAGTGGAAAATCATTTGAACAAATAATAAAGGAGAATTTCCCCAATCTGGCAAAGGAAATAGACTTCCAGGAAGTCCAGGAAGCTCAGAGAGTCCCAAAGGAGCTGGACCCAAGGAGGAACACACCAAGGCACATCATAATTACATGAGCCAAGGTAAAAATGAAGGAGAGAATCCTGGCAGCAGCAAGAGATAAGGGGACAGTCACCTCAAAGGAGTTCCCATCAGACTGTCAGCTTATTTCTCAAAAGAGACCTTGCAGGCAAGAAGGGGCTGGAAGGAAGTATTCCAAGTCATGAAAGGCAAGGACCTAGCTCCAAGATTGCTCTATCCAGCAAAGCTTTCATTTAGAATGGAAGGGCAGATCAAGTGCTTCTCAGATAAGGTCAAGTTAAAGGAGTTCATCATCACCAAGCCCTTACTGTATGAAATGTCAAAGGGACTTCTCTGAGAAAAAGAAGATAAAAAACATGTACAGTAAAATGACAGCAAACTCACAATTACTAACAACCACAGCTAAAACTAAAACATACTAAGCAATCAACTAGAACAGGAACAGAACCTCAGAAATGGAGATCACATGGAGGGTTAGCAACAGGGGAGTGGGAGGAGGAGAGAGGGGGAAAAGGTACAGAGGATAAGTAGCATAGATGGTAGGTAGAAAATAGACAGGGGGAGGGCAAGAGTAGTATGGGAAATGTAGAAGCTGAAGACTTTAGGACACATGGACATGAACTACAGGGGGCAATGTGGGTGGGAGGGGTGTGCAGGGTGGAGGGGAATGAAGGGGAGAAAAGGGGCAACTGTAATAGCATAATCAATAAAATATATTTTTCAAAAAGAATCTCTTCAAAAAATAAATAATAATTAAAAAAACCGTCAGTGCGGCGTGACGAGGGAGATAAACGTTGAACTGGTGGTAGTGTCCATTGAAGGAAGCGTCCTTCACAAGGCCACCAGGACGTGTGGCCCTTGGTGTGTGCTGCCCTCTTCATCCCCACATCTTGCTGTCCCTGCTACCTCTGGGACTCGGTAAACAACCACAGTGACAGGGTCTGGTAGTGGGCATCACCCACAGAGACTGCAGGGCCCGCTGTTCCGCCCGGGCCCGTCCTCCCGTCAGCACTTCCCCTGTGGAAAGTTCTGATCCACGCTGTGCAGTTGCCTGTTCCATTCCCTGGCCTGCAGTTCACTTCCCGGTAAGGTGCCACCGGACTGTGCGCCACCACGGACCATCCCCAGTCCTGAGATCCAAGCCTGGCACCCGCGGGTGTTCAGTATTTGTTGAAAGAATGAATGAGCGTGCAGTGGGTTTTGTGCCTTGGGGATGGTGCCAGCGCTTGGGATGCATGACCTCATTCCCTTGTCGCAGCATCCCTTGGAGACAGGCCCCGTGACTGTGCCCCTCTGCACAGACGACAAAACCGAGGCTGCTGGAAGCTACACACATACACCCTGGGCCCATGTGCCCAAGACTGAAGTCCAGTAGCCCAGCTGCCTGTCTGTGTTCTCCCTTCTGGTGGAGGGCTGGGTTAAGGGTCAGCCTCTGGCACGCAACTGTGGGAGAGTGGTGGAGGGAAGCTGAGCTAGCCTGGGGGTCCAGACCTGAGGGGGCTTTCTCAGGGGCCCCCCAGGAGGGACTGGAGTTTAGACAGGTTCAGGCTGCCCCTCAGGAGGGAACCCAGCCTCTGACCTGTAAGAGGTGGGGACTTAGCTCCAAAGCAAAGCCTCCTACACCAGCCTGCAGATGTCGCTGTAGCTACCAGCCCAGGGAGGTTGATAGTGGGCAGGCACACCTGCACAGGCACTCTCAGAAGCACACCCATGCTCCACTTCCTATGAACATCCACCCTGTGCAGCACAGACCCCGCCCCCCACAGCAGTCTCCCACCCCCTTCACTAAGCATTCCTCTACTTCCCCTACCCCACCTCACTCTTAATCCCAGCTCAGCTCAGAAAGGGCCAGCCAGCCCTGTGATTGGTCACTGGGTCCTTGGTACCAGGAATTGACACACAGGAGATGATAAGGAAGGAAGTGACGGGAGGGGGGGAGCTGCATTTATATCAGTGTCCAGGGCTGGGAGCCTGCTCACCATGGACACTGCCGGGTACAGCAAGTGGGGTGGCGGGCTGGACAAGGTCCCCAGAGGTATGAGCAAGCAGTGGGTCTGCCTCACTGGGCCCCTGGAATCCCTCTTAATTGGGATTTGATGGGGGAGGAAGGAGAACAGTCTAGAGAGGGGGGGAAGGCGTGGGTGCAGGAGAGACCCCACAGGCTCTAGAGGCAACGGGATGTAGATTCAAATTTCCACTCCAACACTTAAGGGCTGTGGCCATTAGGCAGGTCACTTAACCTCTCAGAACCCTAGTGTTCTGGGACCCAAGTGTTCAGGGAATGGTCCTCGGGGCCCAGGGCACCAGGACCGTCCTGGGACTGAGGGACCCAGGAGTCTACTGTTACCCAAGGGCCCTGCGGATGCTGGGGACGGCGGTTCCTCTTCCTGGCCCTGGCTCTCGTGGTCACTGCAGTCCTGTGGGCCTTCATCCTGAGCATCCTACTTTCCAAGGGTGAGTGACCATGTAGGAGGGGGAGATTGTGTCCCAGCCCTCCCCCAGCCCAACTCCCTGCTTAGTTCTTCCCTCTGTCCCAGGGTGCCCCAGCTAGGTCCCAGACCCCAGCCTGGGGCTGAGGGTGGATGCGTGTGAACGAACGGTTCGTGTGCCTCTTGGAGCTGTGTGCACCCACACGTGTGCACATGTGTATGCACGAATGAGTGTGCACAGCCCCGTGTGCTTGTCTTTGCTCGGCTCGAGGGCGCATCATGTGCGCTTTACCCCTGTCTGCTCCCTGTGTGCGTCCCAAGACTGTGGTCCCCACACCCCTCGGGCGAGGGGAGAGTTCCCCCTCCCTGGGCCACGCCTGCAGTAGCCTCTCTCCACAGCCTCCACGCAGCAGGGGGAGTTGCTCCGGCACCAGGACCAGCTGAGAACAAACGGTGCGCGCAGACCAGGGGTTCCGGGGTTTGTGAGTAGGTGGGCGGATACCCCAGGGTCCCTGGAGCTGGCCCCGGAGTGGTGAAGGGTGTCTCACGAGTCCCCGTGGGTGACCTGGCGTGTCTGCGTTGGGGGCGGTCTTTCCAGCTTCGGAGCAGACGATGGTGCTGGGCCACTTGAAGGAAGAGTTCCGAGCCTGCAATAGTTGCTGTGAGACTTCTGGGATGCGAGGCGGGTCCTTGGTTTTGGGCGGGTCCTGTGGGCTGGGGGGCGGGTCCTGTAGTCTGGTTGGTAGGAGATCTCAGACATCCAGCCCCATTCCCGCCCCTCCCAGGTCTGGACACGCAGGCGCAGCTGAAGGCCGCGCGCGCAGAGCTTGGGGAGACCCAGGTGAAGCTGATCCAGCAGCAGAGCGCCCTGAAAGAACTGAGCGAGCGCGGTGAGGGAGGCGGCCGCGACGGGATCCCTCACCATACCAGTGCCCCGACCCGTGATTTACATGCTGATCCTTGTAATCCTGACCTCTAACCCCTATCCTGCCCCCCATCCTGACCCTAAGGTCTAGACGCTGCCCGTGGACTACAGCTCTGAACCCCACCCCACGGGGACCCTCCCCGCTATAACGGTCCTCGACCCCGAGGTTCCGGTGATGCTGCCCCTCCCCTGATCTCAACCCTTCTCCTGACCCCGACCCTACCCACATATAATCTGGACTCCTGTGACCTCGCAGTGACCCAGAGCTTGGCTGAAGCGGGCAGGGACCGCGAGAACATCCGCAGCGAGCTGCTCCGGGAGCTGGAGGCCGTCCGAGCAGGAAACAGTGAGCAGGAAGGGGCATGGGCATGCGCAAGGTGGTTTAGTGGACCTTTCCCGTGGGCCCGGTGGGTCCCGGATCCTCTGAAATCTGCCCTTTCCATGGTTTTGCTCCTGCGACCCTCAATTCCCTCTGTGTGCTGCACCTGGGAGCAGTCTACTTCATGAACCTTTGCCACCCCACAGATTCCTGCGAGCAATGCCCCAAGTCGTGGCTGCCCTTCCAGGGTTCCTGCTACTTTTTCTCGATGGTGCAGGCCGGATGGGAAGAGGCGCAGCGTAATTGCACGGGCCAGGGTGCGCACCTGGTGATCATCCGGAACCTGGAGGAGCAGGTGTGAGGCCAGTGCAGTGTGATCCGAGGCGGGAGGGGGAGTTCACTGCAAGGGGAGTGGCCTGGGAGGTCTCTGAGGGCCGCAGTCACTGGCAAGCCAACTAATCTCTCCTTGCATTCAGGGCTTCTTGAGTCGGAATACAAGAGGCAGAGGTTACTGGCTGGGCCTCAGGACTGTGCGCCACGCAAGCAAGGTCCAGAGCTATCAGTGGGTAGACGGAGTCTCACTCAGCTTCAGGTAAGGAAAGGGAGGTGGGGAAGCGGACAGGTCCGCCCCTAAGGGCAAATGCATTGGACAGATCTCAAGCACTCCTTAGGGATGGCCAAGGTAGCCACTAGGAAGGGGCTGAGGCACAGATTCTGGGCTTTATAAAGTTATATCCCAGGTGCTTGCTTAAGTTAGACCCTCAGGGCGTCTAGACTAGCCCCACACAAAGAACAGGCTGGACCTAGGGCCATCCTCAGCCAAACCCCCAACCACACCCCCACCAAACCTCTGCAGCCACTGGAACCTGGGCGAGCCCAATGACTCCCTGGGGCGCGAAGACTGCGTCATGATGCTGCGTACCGGGTTATGGAACGACGCTCCTTGCAACAGTGAGAAGGACAGCTGGATCTGTGAGAAGAGGATCAGCTGCTGAGCCCACCCAGTCCCGTGTGCCAGGTCACCTGCCACCTGAGCCAGGCCACCAACTGCCCATGTCATCCTCCAGCTGCTGGCTTGCCTGGCACTTCCCACCACCGTTTGGTGTGTGTGTGTCTTTTCTTCTCCCGCCCACCGCTATTGAGGAGAAACAGCCCCACTCAGCCGGGTCCAAGTGCCTGCGATCTGGGACCTCCGCTCCAACCTCTTCCCCTCGGACCTAGCGTAACCTCCACCTCTTCCAAAATCCTGGCTCCTGGGCCCTTTGCTCTGGCCCCACGTCCCTCCCAAGCCAAGGTCAGGTGGCTCAGAGATGGAGCTGTTTGGTCTTCTTGCCTTTTTCTCCAGCCTGGGAAACCTCAGGGAGGGGGGTTTTGTGTCTGTCCTCGAAGCCCTAGGGAGCATCAGGACACATTGAGATATGAAGCTTGGCTCCTAGCTGTGGGAACCTTCTAAGCTTTATCCCAAAGACCCTGACATGACCCCTGAGAGTGACCCCAACCTCTCTGAGTGTCCTCATGGCTCTATGATGCCCTGAACCCCAGTGAGTGGCCTGCTCTGGGCCAGGTGGGCTGTGCAGACACTGGGCACACACGAGTGAGGCAGGCCCCGTCCTGGCCCCCACCTGCGCCTGACTGGGCACAGGAATGCTGTGACCAGTGAGAGACTCAGTGGAGGAATCCAGGAGTGAGTGATGCAGGACGCGTCTGAGGGGGCCAACTGTGTCCTCGGGGAGTGAGACTGTGCTGAGATACCAAAGTGGTGGCCCCTTCTCTGGAAGACACTGCCACTGCCTGTGGCAACATCAGGCAGCCTGAGACAAGGCCCTGAGGCGGGTGTGAGAGGGGCTGCTGGGATCTGAGCAGCAGGGGCCTTGTGTCTCAGGCACTTAGGTTCTGTGACTGCTGGGTGGGACCATGTGGAAATACATCCCAGAGAAGATGAACTTTCGAGGACCAATGGGATTTCAGCACGTGGAGGGTGTCAGAAGGCAGGAAGTAGGGCGGAACCCCATTGGCGGGTACAGGGGCCACAAAGCCTGGCTTTATCCACTGGGGGTTTTGATCCGAATTCGCCCCACTCCCCAGGTTTCCTGCCCCTGTCCTGGGCCCTGGGGGCTGTCCCGAAATTTCCAGGGGAGTCAGGTCTAACTAAGGGGTGAGAGCTGAGTGCAAAACCAAAGCTGCTGGTGGCCCCTGGGGTGCCCGGCCCTGAGAGCACTGACTGAGCAGCAGGAAGAGAGGACACTGCCGACACACCCTGGCCAGGTGACGCTGCTCAGTGCTGCCAGCAGCCAGCCCTCCCGCCCTTCTCTGTGCCCTTTGCACGTGTGGCTCAGAGCAAGGCCCTGGCCCGGCCCGGGAGCCATCTGACCCCTGGACAGAGAGCACACCCAGTGAACTGTCAGTCAGACTGGCAGCTTCCCGGAGGGTCAGCTTGCAGGAGTGCATGGGTCCATTATGGTCCCTGTGACAGATGAGCACCGCTGGATGGCTTAGGACAGCACACGTCCTGGTGGCTTAGGGCCTGGTCGGGGGCCTCAGCTGGTTGGAGCGTCATCCCGTATTCCTCAAAGTTCTGGGTTCGACCCCCGGTCAGGACACCTACCTACCTGGGTTGTAGGTTTGTTCCCCAGTCGGGGCGTGTACTGGAGGCAACTGGCCAATGTTTCTCTCTCATGTCGATGTTTTCCTGTCTCTCTAACCATCAATAAACATATCCTTGGATAAGGATTAAAGAAAAAGCAGGCATTCTGTGCAGTACAGAAGCTCAAGGTTAGTTTCGCTGAGCCAAAACAGTGTCCCAGGACCAGGCTCCCTTGGGCCCCTCAAGGGGCGGGGGCGGGGGGCCCCCCGTCCTTGTCCTGCAGCTTCCTCGGCAGCACCCCCTGCGTTTCTGGCCCATGGCCCCTTCCACCACATAGCCAGGAGGGCAGCATCTCGCCCCCATGGTCACACTGCCTTCTCCTCTGGGCCTGGTTCCCTCTGCTGCCCTCTTGCAGGGACACCTGCAGTTGCACCTTAAGGCCCATGTGGGTAATCCGGGGTGCTTTCCTGTAGTGCCCCAGTTGGTGCAGGCACCCCTTGTGTTAAGGGGACAGCTCCTGACGAGACTGCCCTAACTGCAAATTCAGGAGTCTCCAAGCCACCCCCACTTCTGACCAGGAGGCTCTGACCAACCTGTACAAATGCAGTGGCTCTCACAACCCCCTCCTGGTTCCCTAACTTGTCAGAATGACTCGGCACTCAGGAAAGCCCTCCACATACAATTGTATGGTGAAGGACGCAGGTTCGGGCTGGGCACTGAGGAGACACACAGGGCGAGGGCTGGACGGGGCTCACACACTGAGTTCCCGTGTTCTCTTCCCACGGCCCTTCCACCTGCTCCCCGGCCAGGAAGCTCCTGTGAGCGCTGGTGTGCGGAGCTTTTCTAGGGGTTTCATGATGAAAGTGTGACGGGTGAATCTTTGCTGGGTGCCTGCACTGCTTCTCCAGCCCCACTCCCCTCCCTGGGGGTTGGCTGGCTGAATGTCCACCCCACCCAGGTCGGCCTTCCTGGCATGATCAGCCCCCACCCTGAGCCATGTCCTTGGTATCAACTCAGGTATGAGCCGAGGGGTCCCCATGGAGATCAGAGACACTCCTAGCACTTGGGAAATAAGGAAATAAGCCAGTCCCAAAAGGACAGGCACTGTATTAATTCAGTTACTTGAGTACCTATGAGGCTGGGCCGGTCGTGGGAGCACCGAGACATTCCCGTGCGCCTACCCCTCAGCAAGCTGCCCACCGGGATCCTGACACCTGCCCTTGTGTCTCCGGGTGGCAATGAGGAAGCAGGTACCAAGCCCTCGGGATCTCAAGTCTACACGGCTGGGATCTCACATTGCGGGGAGGTGGGGCACATTCCTGTGCTCGCCCCACTGGGTACCGTCCCCACGTGGCACCCTCCCCCGGAACGCAGTCAGTGGTGGGTTCCTGCCCCTCTCCCTGTTTTTGTCGTGGGCACCGCCCACCAGGTGCAGGAGGCCTTCCTGATCCTTGTCCAGCCACGTCTCCCTGCCCCTCAGCTCCCGCTTCTCACAGCAGCCCTTGTAGGTGCATGTGACCAGTGGGGACCTGTTTCAGCACAGCCAGACCTCCCGTGTCTTGCAGCTCAGGTCGGGTCGGACAGAGGAGCCCTCCAGCCGGCCCAGAGGAGGCTGGCATCTGAGTGGACGGGTAGGTGCTTCCTCAGCAGGCGCTCTGGCCATGCTCTCCGGGCACGAGACTCGGGGCCCCGGGCCTGCTGACCTTCCTGAGCCTGGGCCAGTGGCAGAGCAGTGGCTTGTGTGGGTGAGGAGGGAGGCAGGGTCTGGAAGACCTCCTGCCCAGGGGCATCCGGGGAGACGGTGTGGCACGAGTCTTGGCCTCCTGGGAGGTTACAGGCCGCTGGCCCCGCACCTCTACCCCTGGCACTCTGTGCCTCTACGCTTGGCACGTTTGGGTAGAGGTGTCTGGGAGGCTGGGATCTCCCTGCAGGCCCTTCGCCTTCATGGTCGTGGGCCCCTCCCATGGAAGGTCTGGGCTGGCCCCACTTGGCTGCAGCAGGTCAAGCAGAAAGTTGCCCGACAGTCCAGGCAGCTCCGCCTTCTGGCCCAGTGGGACGTCACCCCACGGCCTTACAGCTTTGTTCCCAGCGTGTTGGGGACCGGAGGGAGCTGCACCCAGGGCTGGAACTGGCCTGGGCCCAGGCACCAGGGCGGTGGGCCACCACAGGCCAACCATGTGGGCAGTACCGGTGGAAGCGGGTGGCCCCGACCTGGGAGGGGGCCCAGGGGCCTCACTGGGGCCTGTGACTCCTCAGGTAGGGGGCCCTGTGTGGCAGCATCAGCAGGGCCGAGGGGCATCAGGGGGCTGTCGGGACACCATCACCAGCTGCCTGGGAAGTAGGACCCCATGCATTACCAGCCAGCTGGCCCTGCCACTCCAGCAACCACCCCCGCAACAAACCTTGTGCAGCTTTTTTATGGCTTTAAGTTTTCACTTCTTTGGGGCAAATACCTGGCAGTGGGGCAGACAGCAGATGAGGGTTTTCCACTTACAAGAAACTGCCAAACCAGTTCGCAAAGCGGGCGCCCCACTCTGCACCCGCAGCCGTGTCTCCTCTGGGGGCGCTGCCTCCTCTGGAGGCACGATTGGACCCAGGGCAGATCTCAGCTGGTCTAGAGCCAGGCGGAGGCCCTTCTCCAGAGAAGAGCAGGAGGGGAGGACGCCAAGCTGCCAGTGAAGCCCATAGTGGGGAAGGCAGGAAGCTGGGGGCAGCACCTGCCTGACTCCTTGTGTTAGTTCCGGGAGCCCGGGGACGTGGGAGGCAGGAGTTGGGGGCGCTCTGCTATTCAGACTACAGCCCCTGATCCCAGACCAAGGAGGGGTTGGCGAGAGAAGCCAGAGAGAAGCAGTGAGACCTGGCCCCCTGGGGCACAGAGCAGTTTCACTCCTTGGTTCACAGTCATTTCCTCCTCCACCAGCAGTGCTCCAGCCCTGGCTAGCTCGCCAGGCTTCGGGCACTGGCGTGCCACAGAGGACAGGAGCTTAGGGTCTGGACATGGAGGGTTCGGGAAATCCTGGGGCTGGGTGGAAACAGCCATTCACAAAGCACTACAGACCCCAGGAGCCCACCGACAGGAAGTCCCGGAACAGGCGGAACCCTTTTGGTGGGAAAACACATGGGCCAATGCCCGCCTGAGAGCAGAGGCAGGGATTTCCCAGGAAGGGCCATGAAAGAACATTCTGGAGCGATGGAAATGTTCTGTGATCTTGAAAGGCATCTGAATTACAAGGCGTATGCATTTGTCAAAGCTGGAAGAAAACCCTCTTGGGATTCGTGCATTTCATTCCATGTCGGTTCACTCAAGGGGAAGAAACAGCAAGGAGAGAGGCAGACGAGCACTGCACTGCAGTCGAGTTCTGGAGGCTGCAGGATTTCGGGGCAGCTGAGCTGGAAGTCTGCAGCTGAGCTGGAAATGCAGGGAAAGCAAGACAGATGGACGGTGGATGCGCAGAGTCAGAGTCAGGCACGTAAAGACGACATCCACTGCAGAATCTGAGCACGGGCCTTCCATTTTCAAGCTCAACTCTGCCTCGTGCTTGAAGACTGTCCCAGTGAATTGTGGGGGTTCAGGTCCTGGTGGCTGCCTCCCTGGGGCTCAGAGTCTGGCCAGGGCAGGAGGAGGAGAGGAGGAGGGACAGAAGTTGTTGTGCCCACATGGTGAGGTAGGGGGTGGAACTTTCTAGACAAGAGATGCCCCCCAAAACTCACAGCCTGAGAGTGAGGTGGTGGGGGAAGGGGGATCTGCGTTGGAGACGGAAGGGGCTTGCGCTGGGACGCAGGGGGTTGGGGCAGGAGAAGCCCCTTCCAGCTGCCCTCTGCCTTTTCCTAGTGGGTGTCCCCGACATCCCCCTGAGTGACCACATGACCACACTTTCCGTGGCTGAATCAGCAGGTCAGTGGTGGCCTTGAAGGCCAGCCAGGGTTTCCTGGACATGCTGGCCCCACCTTTCCAAGGAAATGGCCTTGAGACACAGTAGCCTGTCCGTTCCAAGCTCCCCCCTCCCCACTCCAAACCCCAGGAAACCCCCTGGGATCCCCAGGCGCTTACCAGGTTGGCTGAGGTGTCCGGGGAAGCCCCCAGGGTGAGATGGACACACTGGCCTCCAGCCCTGGCCAGCCCCTTCCCCACCTTCTTCGCCGCCTGCTGAATCCCCCCACCCCCAGCCTGGCTTCTCCTGTGTCCCCAGACCCTGGCACTGATGTCTCACTCGGGTGCATGTGGCCGATGCTGTCAGAAAGCCCCGAGTCCACACTGGTGCTTGCCACCTACTCTCGGGGTGAGCCTGGGCCCCTGAGCGTGGCTCCCTGAGCCTCGGCTCTTGTGCCTTCAGGTGGGAATTATAGTAATAGGAGCACCCACAGACGAGGATAGTGGGGCCGGCTGAACAAGAGCCCCCAAAGGTGCCCCATCCGAACCCCAGGTCCTGTGGACGTGTGGCTGTCTGTGGCTAAAGGGACTTTGCAGGTGGGGCAAAAGGGGGCTCTGGGGTGGGGGCAGTGTCGTCACCAGGGTCCTGTGTCTGGGAGGCGGGGGTCAGCCTCAGAGAAGAAGGGGACATGACAACAGAGGCAGAGTTGGCCGAGACGGGGAGAGGCTGCGCTGTGCACCGTGCAGAGGGAGAGGGGGGCCGCCATCCCAGGGAGGTGGTGCCTCCATCCCAGGGAGGTGGTGCCTCCAGGGGCTGTGCCTCTCATGGCCTCCCAGGGGGACCGGCCGTGTGGCCACCCCGATGTCAGCCCAGCGAGGGGGTGGTGGATTTCCAACCTCCAGAGCTGGGAGGCATAAACCTGTGCTGTTTAAAGCCTCCAAGTCTCTGGTAATTTCTTAAGACAGTCAGAGCACACAACTTCAGATAGGGTGCCGGACAGCACCTACTGTGTGCCGGCACTGAGCCATGAGCTCACAACTTGGTGCTGTCCCAGGCTTATTCACACACAGGGCAGGGGTCACAGAGACTGTTAAAGGTGGGGCTGGGGGGTGAGGGGCCACTTGAGTCGGGGTCCATTCCCTCAGAAAGCAGAGTCCTGAGAGATGAGGAAGGGCCAGGAGAGGGCTTAACATTGGCGAGAGCCTGTGGCCCTGGCCCTAGGAAAGGGGGAACCGTGTCTGTGGGGGGTACAGGCCACACAGCACCCTGCTGGCTGCAGGCGCCAGTGGTGGGGGCTCCTGAGGCCAGAGCCTGGGCGGCCACGTGCTCTGGAAAGCAGCACCAATCAGCCTCCCAGGCACCGAGCACTTCTCTGTGCCCCACTGGGTGTGGAAGGCTGACCGCACGGGGCAGCCTCTGTGGGGACCCGTGCTTGTCCCCCCTGTGCAGCCAAGGACACTGAGGCCTGGACAGGGTAAAGTCTCCCTGCAGGGAAAGGGGGTGGAGCCGGGCCACTGCAGCTTCCCCTTACACCCTGTGGGGACAGTGACTAGTTCGTGGCAGGGGGGAGGGGGCAGCACTCTCCTTCCTGGCCCACCTGACGCACCAGCTGCCAGGCAGCCCACTGGGATGCAGTAGAAAACCTCACATAATCCTGGAGTGAAGCCCCTAAGGGGTGGGGCCTGTTCCCCCAGACTGGAGACCTGGCTCTTTGGGTTCCTCACTGTCAGGACCTGGGTCCTGGCTTCCTAGGTCCCTAAGGGGCTGGGGTCCTGGGGTCCTGGATTTCCGCATCCCTGAGGAATTCTGGATGCCTGCGGCCCGAGAGTGAACCACCAGCCTGGTCCCCACACAGGGTCTGATCCTCTGGTGGAAGCTCGGTTGCCGTGGGCGAGAAATGCCCGAATCTCCCAGGGCAGGCTGGGAACGCTCTCAGGATTCCTGGGCAAATTGGCTCAGCCCCGGGGCCCTGAGGGTGTGCTGGGGCCTGGGAGCTGGGGGAGCGGGCCGTGGGCCTGAGGGGCCTCCCAGAAGGAAAGCTGTGGTGGAGCCCGCCTGTGTGTCCCCCCCGCCCCGTCCTGAGCACCCCCAACCGCTCTCCACCCCCAGAAACACAAACACACACCCAGCCCGGCCGGGACTGCTCCTGAGCGTGGGCCGTCTGTGGTCGGGTCTCTGTCGAGCGCATGGCTGGTGTGTCACGCCTGTGTTTCTGTGTGTTCCTCTGCACCTCTGCCTGTATCTGTGTGTTGGCATGGTGTGTGTCCTGTGTGTGTCTTCCATAACACCTGTGTGGCTTGGTTGTGTCCCGTGGTATCTTCGTGTGTGTGCTGTGGCCACACCTCTCTGAGTCGTGTCTGTGTGTGTGCTGTGTGTGTGGTTGTATGCCGTGTCTGCATCTGGGTTGGATTGTGTTGCGCGTGTCTCCGTGTCTGAGTTTTGCTTGTGCGGTGTGTCTGCGTGTGCGCGTGTCTCTGCGGGTGAGGGTATGGCGTCACTCTGTGTGCGTGCGTGGGTGTCGCCCCACCCTGCATCCCTCTCCCCACTGCGTCACAGCAGCTGGCCTGCCCCGGTTCTCTGGTGTTCCCAGTCCCACACAGCGCTGGGGTGCTGTAAGAGGCTGTGAGATTTCCAGGCCTGCCAGGGCCAGGAGACCAGTGCCCTTCCCTGTGGGGAAACGGAGGCCCGAGAAGGGTAGGGACTGCAGAAGCCACACGGGCAAGGTTGGGGGAGGCTGACAGACCACTGGCCCCTCCAGGACCTGCAGCCTCTGGGGGAGGGCTGAGTGAACCTCCCGTGGCTGGAGGGGCCAGGCAGCAGCTGGTGACTGTGAGGTTGCAAAGCCCAGGGGAGGGCTTCCGGCTGGGGGGAGCTGCTCGGGTGAAGGTGCGGCCCCTGCCGCAGCGGCCTGCTCAGAGGTCCCGCACCACCCCCTGCCCCAGGTTTCTCAGTCCTCCAGTCCAAACCAGCTCTTCCCCAGGGCACCCCCAGTGCTGCCTTCCACCACCCACCCTTGTCCTGTGGGTGTGCGGGCTTTAGCTTTCGCTCCTGTGCTACAGCCTGGATGGACCCTGAGGACACTGTGCTGGGTGGAACAACCCGGCCACCACAGGATGCACCGGTGGGAGTCGGCTCGCAGCAGGGCCCTGGAGGAGTCAGACCCACAGACACAGAGAGGAGAGGGGGCAGGGGCTGCGGGAGTGGGTGGGAGTTAGTGTTTGATGGGGACAGAGTTTCCACCTGGGAAGGTGAGCACGTGCTGGAGACGCAACAACGCACTTAATGCCACTGAGAATGGTTAAATGGTGATTCTACGTTATGCATATTTCACTACCATGAAGATGAAGCTCTGTCTTCCTCCCTCTGAGAGCTGGGACTTTGGCTCCTGCCCAGAGCCGGGCACACAGTAGGGGGTCAGTGACAGCTTGAGGGAATGGAAGAGGAAAGAGGTGATCTGCCTGCAGCTGGTGGAGAGGCAGGAGGGCACAGAGAGGCGGTGACAGTTGCAGGCTGAAGGCGCACCTTCTCCCCCTCTTTAAAGAGTGCCTCCAAGCAGTGCTTCCCAACTGAGGGGAGTCTGCCCCTCAGGGGGCATCTCGCCACATCTGCAGACATTTGTTTGTCACTACTGGGTGGAAGGGAGGAGGGGGTGCTACTGCTCACTGGTGAGCAGAGGCCAGGGAAGCTGCAAAAGACCTACAAGGCACAGGACAGCCCCCAGGAGGACTGAGTCAGCCCCAATGTCAACGGTGCAGAGAAAGAGAAACCCAGCTTTAGAGACACCTCCTCCTGGAAGGCCTCCTGGATTTGACACACCTACTGCCTCACACATCCCCTTCTCTCCTGGTAACTCCAGGGCAGACTAAGCAGGGGAGCTGAGCCAGGGCTGTGGCAGGATGGGGTTGGCGTCAGGGCAGCGAGGCTCCTCCCTCAAACTGCACTGGTGGCGGCGCTGTCCCAGGTGCTGAGGTTCAGAGTGAGCGTGGGGTGGAGGGTGCGTTGGGGCTGCGTGGGGTCAGCTGGGGACTGCGGGTGGCAGGATGTGCGACTGGCTCCTGCTGTGCGGGGCTCAGGCCCGGGCTGGAGGATCCCGGATCAGAAAGAAGAACCGACACCCTCAGACCCAGGCGCACCCTCACCAGCTTCCTGTTTTTCCCCCCACACGTGGGTGAGGGACCCGGGCTGGTACCGCAGAGGGGAAGAGGGAGGGGGCGGTAGCATGACAGGAACCCCAGTTGAGAGCTCTCCCCCAGAGCATCCTCTTGTTAGCATGGAACGCGGGCCAGCGCTCAGGGTGACCGAGGGTGCAGCTGGAGGGACCCACGCTGGAGCCCCTGGGCTGAGCAGAGGCGTGGGGACACCGCGACCCGGCCCAGCCCACCTGTTCCGCCCGCAGGACTTGCTCCACACTCTCTCCCCCTCTTTTCAGTGTCCTTGTTGCCAGGGCAGCCCCTCTGTCCTCGCGGACGCTGGGCGGAGGCGGGGCATTTTTCTCAGCATCTCCCAAGTGGTCACCTCCACATCCTACTACTGTCCGAGGCTGGTCTCTTTTCCAAGCAGTCTGCTTGGCCATCCTGCAGCC
>JAPYXV010003540.1:0-12157 GCA_028533065.1 Trachops cirrhosus
AACAGGGTGGGATCAGGCTGGATGCAGGGGTCCCCTGTCTGACACAGCCTGTGCCATTTCTCCTGGTTAGGGAGGGCTTCTCTTGGGAAGATGGTGTGCTTTTGTCTTAGGCTTGTGCTATCTGCCAAATCCAGAAGACTCTTTCACTGGCACTGAGTCTTTGGGGATGGAAGGGAGATAACACCAACCTCAGATGCAGTGTGGGGGTTCACAGGTCAGTGGCTGCAGAGGCAGTGCACGGGGAGAGGAGGGCTGGGGCTCAGGAGCTCAGTGACATCTTTTTGAGGCACAGGTGGTGTCTTCACACTGCTCACAAAGCACCATTAGCATGAAGCAAAGGCTTCTGGAGAGATGGGTCAAAAATGATTAGGACTCATGATGCTCAAAGGGGAACAAATGGCAGCATGTGGTAGGAAAATTTCCCCAAAAGGAAAAGTTCCCATGTAGTAATGGAATGGGAAACAAGAAGGGATCAAAAAGTCTCACCCAGGAGTCTCTCATATCAGGTCAATGAGAGCCTCGGGCTCTCCCCACTTTGTCTCTGGTCCTGCCCCCTCACCTTGCCAACATCATAAGCATTTCGAGGGGACAAGTTCCATTTACTCTTGCCCTCTTCTTGCTGCAAGCCCTGTTTTTGCTTTTCCGTCTCTGAAACAAAGACACCCGACCACACCCCTCAGACACTCAGAAGGCATCGTAGGCTCCCCACTTTCCAACCCTCTAGGACAAACTCCTACTGCCCTAAGTCAGCTGGGGGCTATGTGTGTCCTGTGGGGCTGGGAGTAGAGCAATGGTCCTCCTGAAGAGGAATGGTGGGAGTTGTGCTCAAAGGACCCCCAAGCTGTCTGTCTCAGAGCAGAGGTAGAACTGGGCAAAAGTATGGTGCTCTGCAGGAGGAGGAGAAACTAATTCAAAAGAACTATTTCCTGTGTGGGTATTTTGGCCCAAGAGATTAACTGCAGATGTTTGGGAAAAGATTCATAAATGGAAATGAGGTGTTCAATTAACTTCTTGGGTCTCATTCTTCTGGGACAGAGTGTGGGGGATGGCCAGCCCAAGTGGGTGGCTGCAGACGGGGTGATAAGAGAAACTTCCCCTTACGCTTCTTTCTTGAGAGGATACAGTTGAGGTTGTAGGCGGCCTGGGATGACAGAGAGCAGATGTTGTCCCTGGGGTCCTGGCAGCACACGGCCAGCAGCTTTACCCAGTGCTCCAGCTGGGTGATCTCAATCTGCATTTAGGGAAGGAAGCTGGAAGTTACCAAGCCATTCCCTTAGGCTGAGTTCTCACAGGAAAAGAACTGGGAGAAGGGAATGCATGTGCCAGAGACATGGAAGGTGAGAGACTAGGTGAGGTTGGTGGGAATGGGATTAGACAGGTGAATTGTGTTCTTTAAAGGACATAAGGGATCATAGTTTTGGAATGACCTTACTCTGTCTCCCTTCTTTGCCCCCTGGTACCCCACTAACCTGTCAAGCCTTGCTCAAATGCCTCCTCCTCTATGAAGCTTTCCCTACTGCCTTCACTTGTAATGTTTTGTTTCAATGTTTCATTCCCACAACATTTGTTTTTTACATTCATTATCACCTTCTGTCATTATCACCTTCTGTTTAAGTTTGTGCTGTGTGTGCCTCTCCCCACAGTGGACTGTAAGATCCATACAGTCAGGGAACTTTCTCAGTCATCTGTGTGTTTGCTATAGCACCTAGCACAGTGCCTGGCACAAGGGGAGTGCTTAGTAACTGCTCATTCAGACAAATAGCATTAAATGAAATGAGTGGAATGAAAGAAAATTGGTGGATAGAGAAAAACACCAAGTAGAAGATGTCAGCAGGGAGAAAGGAGAGAACAAGATGGGATGCACAAGAGAAAACACGACGGGGTCTGGGTGAAGGAGGATGAGCATGAATGATCGAGACTTGGTAACGCAAGTGATGAAGTTTTGGATAAACGCAGGATTAAGGGCAACCAGTCTGGGTATGAGGCCCAGGATCCAGGGCATGCTCTCACTCACTTTGAAGTTATCCAGTGTTGCGGCAAATCCAAGAACATGGGCAGCACACTGCATGGCCAGTTCCCGCTCATTGTCCTTCTGGGAATTAAGCCATGGGTCCAAAAGCTGGAGGGAGAAGAGGATAAAAGGAGAGGCCTATTCAGCTGCATCCCAGAGGCCAGATGGGTACGCTTGAACCTGGCTTCAGCAAAGTATCAGGGTAAGACTTCTGACAGCAGGGCCTCTTCTGCCAAGAGGCAGGTTATGTGGGTCTGGCACCAGAGGCCTTCATTTCCCAGTCTCAAATTTCCCCCCATCTAGGTGCTAGAAATCTCCTCAATTCCTATCCTTTCCTTCAGCTTAAAGTAGTGGTTCTCAAAATATATCCACTCTATTCACTTCAGTCGGTCCATATACCCTAGTGTTCCCCTACCCACCTCCTCCCGTTCTTCAGTAGAAGAGAACTAGGTTATAACAAAGAAGAGTCACTGTACTCAGGGACTCCAGGGCAAAGTGTGTATAAGTCTGCTTGAGAAATATAATGATAAATAATTTCACTGGAAATGCAGTGCATAAATGCCTCACCTTTAGTAAATCATGGGCCCAAAATATCACTGATCCAAAGACGCAATGCTATTTAATCCACAATCATCAATCTAACACGATGCATCTAAACAGACAACAATTGATAATTGAAAAAGAAGAGAAGAGCAGTGGGTGAAAATTCACAACCAACTCAAGAGAACACTGAGGCTGCACTGACCACAAAAAACTCTTCCTGAAGAGATGAGGAATTTTAGTGGCAGTTTTACAAGTCCTCCTTGAAGCCAGAATGTTATGAAATACTCCAGTGATGAGATTGTGTTCTTTAAATACCATTTTTCATGGAGAGGAATCAGAGCTCCTTGGAGAAAGAGTGATTCCAGGACTGAGATAGGAAGGATACAAGATATTACGCTGGAGAACAAAGAAGCTATTGAAGGCTAATGGAGTCATGTTCGAGAAATTCAGGAACCAACTTGAAGTCTGCCACTCACTGAAGATGGGACAACTTAGATATCAATAAGAATAATCGATGCAGACCCTGGCTCATGGGGTCTGCAGCGCTGTGGATGAGACGAGACAAATTCACATGGATTACTGAGTCCTATGGAGGAAAAGGGATGGTACAGCCACTCTGTCAAGGGGAGATTGCCTCGGCGCATCTCAGCCACTGTCTGAAGAAGAGATCGCCCCAACCCTTGCCTTGACAAGCTTTTATTGCTTTTCTGGGCACATTACATTGAGGATGTCCTCGTTTACTATGCACAGGTTCACTTTAGGTGGTTACCTTTTAAGAAAACAATGGAGAGGATGTTACTAATTATATCAAAAAGGAAGGATATTTGCAAATGTAAAGGGAAAAGTGGTTGAACTTGTTATACTCATCCTTGGAAGGTTTAGCATAGATTTTAGGAAGTTACTTTAAAGATATGTAGTAAGCATTTGCTGCCTCAATTCAGGGTGAGGGAGTTTTAGCAAAAAGCAAGTCTCAAAGCGGCCTAGGTACAATGCAGGCCTGATTTCCCATGGGAGAACTTACCCGTGGTCATGGATCCTGTGCACCAGACCTCGATTTCCACTGGCCTTTCCGAGTGGGAGCTGGGCCCACACCACACAGAACGGTCTCCTATATTCCCCCCTTGTTTTTAGTTAGGACTGCTATAGATCCCACAAAGCTTGCTACTTGCTGGTCTCTCACACGACCCTGGGAAAATAATTTGCAAATGCATCAAAGTACACAGAGAATTATTATAATCAGTAATCAACCAGTGGCTCCAAAGACCCACATTCTCAGATTAAGCCCATCAGTTGTTGTCAGGCAGTAATGATCAAAGAATATATAACATTCAAAGAACTATGAGGGCTTATTTAGACTCAGGGTCAGATAGCTAAAGGGCCATAAAACTTTGGGGAACTAACTCATTTCTGGCTTGGACCCTTACCATTTAAATTGAGGGTATTAGCAAAGCGGGTTTCATAGGATTTTATGTATTCTTTTTCAGGCCTGATCGCCCCAGGGAACCCACCCTTTGCAGCACAGGGCTGCACCCACCTCCAGCACTATTTCAGGCTTAAGTTGAGTGGGGGAAGTAAGGCAGTCAAGAGATTAGGAGACTTCTTATAGGTAGAATGAGGACTCAGGCTATGTGAAAGCCAAGGGGCGAGGGTCCATCACCCCCTTTCTCCATAGCCCCCCCAAGTCCTTCACTGAGCATCCCCTTGTGACCATGCCTGTCTTAGGTCATCCCTCCCTTGAGGAATCTTACCTGTCATTGGCTAACCGGTCATGTACTGGGGGCCAGGAAGGGTGAAGTAGATGGGTAGAGACGGTGCTCCTGCCAGGGAAATAAGCTTTGTCTCCTCAGTGGTTTAGGGTCCCAAGGTCTCTCATTTAGCCTTAGCCATGAAGGGTTACAGCTTCTGAAACCAAGCAGGGTGGTTCCCAACATCACCTCTCCCCCTTTTTTCTTTGTGAACACAATTGTAGCTGTTAAGCCTCTGAAACCTACTATTTGCTGCTCCCAAATGCAATCTTGAGCAAACAACCTCTATATACATTGTAAAGCACAAATACGGATTAAAACAAGGAGGCATCCAATGGGCTGCCATGACCCAAACTTGTAAATTCAGTCCATTGAACCAGTTTTTAGGGTTCAGCCATTGTAGATTATCGTGGAGGGTCTGGAACAATTTTTGTTTGATAAGTCCTTTGCTTGAGCATTAAGAGCCTTAATGTCCCCCCATGTGGTGGGGACATGCCTAAAGAGAACATGATGGGGCACTGAGGGGTTGTTGCCCTCTGTAGGAGGTGCTTGAGCCTCAGCCCCTGTCATTGGGGCAGGCCCCATCCTCCTCCATTGGTGTACCCAGGCCCATGAGTAATGCCGTGGGTGTCCGTTTTCCTTCTGCTTGTTCAGGGTCAGCTGGGTCGTCTGGGCTGTCAGTCGATTGATTCTTGGCTCCAGGTAGTAGAGCTTGGTGTCTATTTCACTTATGATAAAATTTTATTCTTTTGGCTGGTAGCCAGACAAGACCTGTAGGAATGGAAACACATGCATACCCTCTTCCCCATGTTAAGAGATCTACAGGGCCCTGTCAAAAGCCATCTCCCAGCAAATCTCTATATAAAACCTGAGGATAAGATGACTTTGGCTCTTTCTTCTGGAAATGTTTCTCACTTGGAGTGATTCATCACAATTTAGAAAATTATATGTAAATATGGCTAACATAATCAAATTTTGGGGGGAGGACTCATGACTCCCCCTTTTTTGTTTTTTAGGAAGATTTTTAAAGTATGATGAGCCCGTTCTACAATCGCCTGACTTGCTGGATTGTAAGGTATTCCTGTTTTATGTTAGATATCCCAATGCTGAAGAAAAACCTGAGTAGAATGGACAAGGTATCCAGGGCCATAATCAGTTTTAATTGGCTGAGGCCATCCTAAATGACTAAAGACCTTAAGCCAATGGGCTTGTATATTTTTAGCAGATTCTCCTGTTAAAGCAGATGCATTTAGGGCACCAGAGTAAGTATCAATAGAAATATGAACGTATTTGAATTTTCCAAAGGGAGTGTAATGAGTGACATCCATTTGCCAAATTATTTGAGAACTTAGCCCTCGAGGATTAACTCCTGTAGATGGGGGATCCTTGGTAAGGGCTTGGCAATCAGGACATTCTTTAATAATTTGCTTAGCTTGGAAGCGAGGAATGGCAAATTGCTTGTGAAACGCCTGGCTGTTTTGATGAAAAACTGATGAGAAGCTGCTGCTTGCTAGAAGGCAGTAAGGACACTACATAAGGCATCTGCCTTATTGTTACCATCCACCAGGAGGCCAGGCAAGCCTGAATGGGATCGAATATGAGTAATGAAGCAGGGTGTCCTCGTTTGCCAAGGAGGGACTATAGGGTCAAAAATAGGTTAAGTAGATTGGGGTCAATAGAAGTCTTAAATAATGCCTGATCTAGATGCAGAATAGTAAAAACAGTATATCCTGAGTCACAGACTATATTCAAAGGTTTCTGGGGCCATTGCCACAGGGCCTTGATTGCAGCAAAAAGCTTGGCCCTTTGAGTAGAGGAATGTCCTGAGGATACAAAATTTCTCCAGCTTTTGCCCTCTTGCCAGGCAATAGCAGCCCATCCGGTTTTTCTGGACCTGTCAAGCACAGTTCTTGCCCCAGTTATTGGCATTGGGCTGACCTTTTCTGCTAGCCTTATTTGAAGGAATGGAACATTTTGAAGCAGTCTATCTGAGGGCAGGTTAATTTCTAGTCCTCCTACAAAGTCAGCTATGGAGCACTGAAATTCTAAAGATTGAGCTGCCAATTTTTGTAAATAGACTTGAGTTAAGGTGATGTGAATAAAGGCAGGGTCATATCCAAATAACTGCTGTTTGCTCACACTCTGTTATAATAAGATGGCACAATGCAGTTTATATAGGTGGTAATAGTGTGTTGTGGTTGATGAGACAGAAAAAGCCACTCTCTCATAGCTAAGTGGAGCGACATCTGTCCTATAAGACTCATTGGGGTTCCTAAGGTTGGAAAACAGGAAAGCTGGAAAGGAAACTGTGAATTAATTCTAGTGAGTTGTCTCTGCTGAATATGTTGATTTACTAAATTAATTCTTATAGGGCCTCGGAGGACAATTTTCTAGGGGAATTAAAATCCAGGTCCCCTTTAAGGGTATTAAATAAATGAGTTAATTGTCGGGTAGATATTCCAAGACTGGGTCTCACCCAGTTGATTGCTCCCAGGAGTTGTTGGAGGCAATTAAGAGTTAAATCCTTAGGCAGATTAATTTGAAGGACTTGAGGCCGAATTGTCCTATTGAAAAGTATATAGCCTAAATATTTCCAAGGTTCTGAATGCTGGATTTTTTTTGGAGCAATTACTAGCACAGGCCACAGAATTTTAAAGAAAGGAAGTAGTTTTTGCTAAAATATCTTGTGAAGGAGCTGCGATCAGGGTGTCATCCATATAATGATAATTGAATCAGGGAATTGATCTGTTACTGGCTGATTGGAGGTATGAACAAAATACTGGCAGATAGTTGGGCTGTTAAGCATTCCATGAAGCAAAAGTTTCCACTGAAACTGCTGCAAAGACTGAGAATGGTTAATGATTGGGAGGGAAAATGCAAAACCTCCCCGATCCCTTTCTGCTAAAGGGATTGTAAAGAAATAATCCTTTAGGTTGATAACTAAAAGTTGCTACTCCTTTGGAATGAAAGCTGGGTTAGGGACTCCTGGCTGTAGGGGATCCATAGGCTGGAGAGATTCATTGATTTTTCTTAGATCATGAATAAGCACCCATTTGCCAGATTTCTTTGGTACAACAAAAATAGGTGTATTCCAAGGGCTGTTAGAGGGTTCAATATGACCTGCTTCTAATTGTTGTTTAACTAAAAGGCAGGTCTGTTCAAGTCGCTTTCCTTTAAGTGGCCACTGATCAACCCATACCAGTGCATTGGAGAGGCAGGTAGGGGAGTTACAAGAGCAGTGGCCACTAGGGAAAATGCAGCAGAGAGATTTGCATCCCCCACTAACTGAGGAGACAACGACCCCAAATATTAAGAGGCATAGACAAGATATATGGTCGAATTCTCCCTACCTGTCCTTCTGGTCCGTAGCATTTAAGAGACCATACACTGACTTATGGTTGAGAAACTCCTCCAACACCTGTGACAGGTGTTCTGCTGTCTGTTAGAGGCGATTCCTGAGGCCAAAACTGATTTGAAATGACCGAGATGCTGGCTCCCGTATCTATGAGGCTGTGAAAAGTCTTGTCCTTTATCTTTATTTGTAAGATTGGTTTATTTAACTTAATTGATTCTGTCCAAAAACTGATTGATTGTCTGTATTACTGAAGCCTTCTTCCCTCCTCACTGTATTTTGAGTCTTTGAGATTATGTAGGGGAGTAGGAGCGGCTGTGCAATATATGTTTGGGCAGGAATAATATGATAGCCAGAAGCTTTAAGCATGATTTTAATTTCCCCTTGATAGTCTGAGTCAATGACTCCTGGCTGAACAAAAATGCCTTTGGTAGTAATACTGGATCTCCCTAAGATTAAACCAACCATTCCTGGGGGTAAAGGTCCCCAGACACCAATGGGAACTATAATTACTTGATCCTGTTCTTTTAAGATGAGCTCGTTGGTGGTGCCCAAGTCCAGCCCTGAGCTTCTGTGGGTGGCTGCATGAAGGTTGGAAACTGTGCATTTCCCTGAATTCCCTGATATCGATTGCTGTTCTGAAAGCTCCGATTTGGGTTGGGGGCACTGGAGTGGGTGCCCCCTCGGAAGTTTCCCTAAATGGGTTGGCTATTTTGGTCAAATTTAGAGCAGCATTCTTTTGCCCAATGTCTACCTTTGCCAGAGAGTGGACAATCCTTGGGGAGAAGCTTGTCATTACTTTTTCCCCTTTTTGATGTGGATGAACAGTCCTTGAGCAGGTGACTGGGTTTTCTACAATTTTAACATCTGCAATTTTGGTAGCCAAGAGAGAAGCCTTATGCTGCTCTGTGCCGACATCTTGGCAAGCCTTGATAAACTCACTGTCTTTGGTGGTAGCTCGCAGGGGTCCTATAATGGCCCTGAAGTCTTTGTTAGCATTTTCATAAGCTAGCTTCCACAAAAGAACTTTGGATGCTCTATCATTATCTATTTGCCTTTCAATAGCTTCTTGGAGGCAATCAATAAAGTCAATATATACCTTCATAGCACCCTGATGGTTATCGGTAAAGGAAGAAGTTTCCCTGGCCTGAGAATCAGGCACAGCCTTCATGGCTCTGAGAGCAATTTGAGCACTTTGACTAAAAGCATGAGGATCAAGCCTGGCTTGAGCTGCAGTGGTAGCAAAATCACCAGGCCCAAGCAGCATAGGGAGGATAGCAGGATTATTCATTTGTGCATTCTCTGCCACTTGGTGGCTGGCTCATTGAGAGTACTCCGAATGCCAGACCATTAACTGAGCTGGGGTTAAGACTGTCCTGGCCAGGGCAATCCAGGCACAAGGGGCCATTTATAGCTTTCAGTGATGGCTTGAATAGCCTGTTAGTATAAGGAGACTTAAGCACATTTTCTCTAATGCTCCTTTTTAGATCCTTGTAAAGGGAAAAAGGAAGGGGCTCAGGGACATTTCTTTGAGCCTTGACTATAACGGGGAAGGCCGAAAGGGCATCTAAATCTCCAGCTTCCACTACCTGCTAAAGGCACCGTCGCATGGCCCGAATAGGATATCTGTCTAAATTTTCTGGCTCTCTTGATGGTGAGTCATCCTGCAAGGAGGAACGCTCCCAGGGTTGAAGTGAGGAGTGACAGCTACAAGGCAGGTCCTCTGGTGAGGCTGTAGGCAGAACTTTCATAGCTGGTTTACCCACTACATCATATGTGACTTCCTCCTCTGAATTAGACTCCTCATCCTTCTCTGTGACTAGTTCTGGTCTCTTAGCCCATATGGGCATGAGAGCAGTCCTGACTAGCCCCCAAGTTAGTAAGTTTTGAGCTCCAACAGAAAGATCACTGTCCTGTAAAGATTTTAACTTATCACCGGCCTCTTCCCAAACTTCAATATCTAAAGTCCCCTTGTCAGGAAAAGCAGGGTTGTATTCCTTTATAGTTCATAAAAGCTGAATGAGATGCTGTTCCTCTACCTTACAACCCGCTCCCCAGAGAAGCTGCTGTAACACACACAGGTAAACTTCCTGCTCTTTAAATAAACCAGAGCCTGTTCTTGCTATTAAAAGGCTCCTTTTTACTTTTGATTGTTGTCTTTTCAAATTCCGCTGCCTGTGCTGAGCCCTAACGAGTTAGCTATTTGGGGATATAGTGAGGTGGGTTGAAATGTGCTGTTGGTGAAAGACCATCAGGGATACAGGGTACTTTCTGAGTACCCTAACCCTGCTTATGGGTTTTGAGTCCTCCCCAAGCATTTAGGACTTTGAGGGTAGGGCTCGAAGTGCAAGGTGACCAACCTTTATATTGTGCTTCCCTGGATGAGCCAAAAGTTAGATTAAGTGATGTTGGAGGTCCCTATAAGGCCCCTGCACATCTCAGGAATTGACCCCAGACATCCTCGCTAGGCTCCGACTCATGTGGGAGCACCCGATTTCTCAGGCTGAGGGGAGGAAGTATCTTTTGTCTCCATAGCTTAGTGAATGCCAAAGCTCTCATACAAACCCTGTGACTAACACTAAATTCTTCTGGAAAGTGATCTTCAGAGTCTGGTTGAAACCGAAACAGTCATTAACTATTCGTTTTTCTTTATGCAGGTGGATGGAGGGAAAAGGCAAAATCGAAAGGACCACAAGAGGTGGTTTGAAAGAATTTGCTGAGATGCTTGTAAAATATTCTTGTAACTAGTTGCTGTTTTTAAAGGGAAAGTCTTCGGTCTTTCTCCCAAGCCTAGACCTAGCTGGGGGCTGTGCTGCAGGGATGGGCTTGTGAGTGTTTTTGTACAGTGTGCCTCTCGTTGCATGGACTTCGGCTTGAAGCTTGCAGGAAACCTAGTGTTCTGTCCCTATCAACATTCCAGGTTATCCTCTCACGGGAGTCTTCTAGTGGCGAGTGCCCTTGTGGCTCTTAATTGCTGGACCTGTGCCCACAAGACTGTGGCAGACGCCTGGAAGAGAGAGCAAGGTTCTGCTTACTAAAGAGGGTACAGATGTAAAGAGGTTGCAAGAGAGGGTGACCTTGGAAGAAATCCCCTTTTCTCTGAAACCCAACACACCCTATGACCTTACTGAAAAGCACTTGGTGTCGTTTGCCGCCACCTGAGCTGATGCATTCACTCCAACCAAGTTGCTGTGTTGTTCACAACTGAGGCTCGTATCCCTGGGTCTCTGTTCCTGGGCACCATATGATGTGGACCCTGGCCAGCAGGATCCGTGTGTTATGGCCTGTGATGAATAAATTCACATGGACTACAGAAATCCTGTGGAGAAAAGGGACGGTATGACCACTCTCTAAGTGAGAGAGAGGGCCCTGGCCCCTATCTGGACAAGCTTTTATTGCTTTTCTGGGTACATTACATCAAGGATGGTCTTCATTTACTATGCACAGGTTCAATTTAGGTGGTTACTTTTCACAGATAACAAAGGGGAGGATGTTGCTAATTACATCAAAGAAGAAGGATATTTGCAAATGTAAAGGGAAAAGTGGTTGAACTGTTACACTCCATACTTGGGAGGTTTAGATCAGATTTTAGGAAGTTACTTTAAAGATATGCAGTAAACATTTGCTGCCTCAATTCAGGGTGAGGGAGTTTTAGCAAAAGTAAGTCTCACAGCAGCCTAGGTGCAATGCAGGCCTGATTCTCCATGGGAGAAACTATCCGTGGGCATGGGTCCTGTGTACTGGACCTCTCCCCCCACTGGCTTTTCTGAGTGGGAGTTGGGCTACATGTCCCACTGCAACACAGAATGGTCCCCTATACCCCAGCTCATGTACCCCCACCTAATCCTGCAGGTTCTGGAGAACTACTTGTGTGTGCCTGACCTGGGCCAAGTGCCTGAGATCGGTGGGCCATGCCAGCTGCCTGACCTGCCAGGCATCACTGATGACCTCAGGCACAGAGCGGATCTGGGCCCTGGTGTTGTCCCCTCTGCCCCAAGCACCATTCCAGAGCTGCCTGCCTCCCCATAGAGGTGGCCAAGCCAGGTAAGCCAGGTGAGTCAGAGCTGGGAATGGGAGTTGGGCCACTTTCTTCCTCAGATACCTCACGTTTCTCACACTTGTTTCAGACCTAGAAGATGGGGTGCTAATAGCATCCCCACTGCCACCTCCCCTAGCTCAGCAGTGCTGGTCAGTGCTCCCTCACTCCCAACCCCACTGTAGACCTTGGCCTCTCCAGGTCATGATGCCCAGGAGGCTGACAGCAGCTTTTCCCCTTCAGGCAGGAGCAGGGACAGGGCCCCTGGGCATGTGTGTGGGGGTAGGATGCTCTCTTAGAGGGCGCCTCCAAGTTTCTGGATCCCTGAAGGATTTTCTGTAGTTTGGTTAGGTGGCCATAAATTCTACAGTTTCAGGATAGTTCTAATTTTAAATCTTGTTCCATTGGGGTCATTAATAGTGGTTTTCAAACTGTGTCCGTAGAGCTCTGGAATTCTATCCTCCAGGGTG
>JAPYXV010003541.1:0-12154 GCA_028533065.1 Trachops cirrhosus
ATTCCATCACTATTGGTTCCCTGTGCATCTTTCTTCATTAAACTTATTGTAGCCTGCATTTTTTAATCTAATTTGCAACCAAAATCAACCAATTCTGTGAGTATCCTGATCACCAGTGCTTTGAACTGTGCATCTGATAGGTTGGCTATCTCTTGGTCGCTTAAAAGGATGGGTTCTGGGGCTTTCAATTGTTCTTCTGTTTGAGCCATCTTTTTTCTGTTTTGTTTTTGCTTTTGTTTTCTTTGTTGTTGTTTTATGGTCTTATGGAGCTCCTGTAGTGAGGGGCGGGGCCTTAGGAGTTCACCAGGGCGGGGAACCCCAGTCCCTGGGTTGTGAGGCTGTATGTGGGGGCGGGGTCCGAGAAGGAACAAGGCACTTGCCCTGCTCTCTGTAGGACCCCAGACCCTTCTGCCGTTTTCTGCAAGCCAACTGGGCCCCTCCGGCACCAATTCCGGTGTGGGTGGGCCTGTGCACCCCGCAGGACCTTCCTTTTCAGTCAGTGACCCAAAGCTCCATTTCCCGGTGCTGGGACCCTGAGTTGGGTGCAGTGCCTTGCTTCACAATGGCCGCCTCGCTGGGTCTGCCTGGTCGCCACCCCCTGGCTGGGGCCCACCAGACACCACCGCTTGTGGGCCCAGGGTCTGCCTGCTGTGGACTTGCGTACCGCCCCGGTTGGTCAGCTCTCTGCTCCGCATCCCTCACCAGGCCCGACTCCGCCCCTCCTACCGGTCTGGATGAACGTGTCTATTTTTAAATCCTTGGGTGTTCGACTTCCATGCACTTCAATTTTCTGTCAGTTCTGGTTGTTATTCTGTTTCTAAATTGTTGTTATTCCTATCTTGGTTGTGAGAGGAGGCACAGTGTGTCTACCTATGCCTCCATCTTGGCCAGAAGTCCCCAGAGGTTCCTAATCCTCTCCTCATTTCTTTGAATTCTTGTTTCTTCATTCTGTTCTGGTTAAATGTGCATTTCTTTCTTCTGGTCTAAATCATTTATTTGAGCCCCAGTTTCCTTCCCGTCACTGTTGGTTCCTTGTACATTTTGCTTTATTTCACTTTTTATAGCCTTCATTTTTTCCTCTATTTTGCGGCCATACTCAACCAGTTCTGTGAGTACCTGATTACCAGTGTTTTGAAGTGTGCATCTGATAGGTTGGCTATCTCTTCATAGCTTAGTTTTATTTTTTCTGGAGCTTTGATCTGTTCTTTCATTTGGGCCATGTTTTTTTTGTCTCTGCTTGCCAGTTGCGTAGTAAGGGGCGGAGACTTAGGTATTCACGAGGGTGGGGCAACTGAAGTCACTGTGTTGTGACGCTGTATGTTGGGGAGGGTTCTAGGAGGAAGCAATGTCACTTGGTCAGCTCTCATCTTTTAGTCACTTCCCCTGCTTCCCACAAGCAAATTAGGACCTTCTGGTGCTGATTCCCAGGTGAGTGGGTTTGTGTACATTCTAGAACCCTGTGAGTTTCTCCAGTGAACTCTCCTGTGAGGCTGGGAGTTTCTCCCACTGCTTCAACCCTCATAGGTTTTTTTTCAGTCAGAGGTTTTGAGGTTTTATTTCCCTGCACTGGAACCCTGGGTTGCACAGTCTGTCTCACTCCCCAGTTGTTCCTCCCGGTTTATCTTCATGCAAATGTGGGACTGCCCACCCCACCAGCCGCTGCCTCACCTGGTCCTCCAGCCTCTGCCTCGCTGTGAGTCCTCTCTACACAGGTGCCCATCTCTTCTCCTCCTACTGGTCTGAATGAATGTTTCTTCCTTAACTCCTTGGTTGTCAGACTTCCATGCAGTTTGATTTTCTGTCAGTTCTGGTTATTTTTTTATTTAAAATTTGTTGTTGTCCTTCTTTTGGTTGTGTGAGGAAGCACAGTGTGTCTACCTATGCCCCCATCTTGGTTGGAAGTCTCCACACTATTTGGAAACCGATATACATATGTGAATGAGATATATTAACTGCTCAGTAAAGTTATTTACATTATTTGGTTGCTTTATTTCCAGGGTTTTTGAGGATTCATAGGTGAATCTAGTATGAGAATCCAGAAGAAGTGTTTTAAAAGTAGCAAGGAGGGGTCACTCACCACAGCCGGCAAGAGGGATGCTTGGAGGCTGAGGACAGAGCTGGTACGTCAATGGCTCTGAGTCAGGAAGCAGAGCTTGGCAGCCAGGTAGCAGCATTGCTGAATGGACACAGCTTCTGCAGTGGGTCAGGGACCATGGGGTGTTGCCTCCACCAGCGGCCTCTGCACTTCTGCACTGTCTGGGCAGATCCCTGACTCTTCTGTGACATCAGGTTGTCTGCAAGGGCTGGGGCCCCTGACAGAACTCTCTGGCTCTATTTTGACTGCAGAGGAGCTGGAATATGTCAATATCCATAACCTGGGGTCCACAATCATCCCTGTTACACTTCCTGGAGGTGAAACTAGGGAAACAGGCTCCAACCTGTGAAAAGTGAGGACATTGCTAGATTTCCAGGAGCCATCAATTTTTAAAAAGATTTTATTTATTTGTTTTTGGAGAGATGGGGAAGGAGGGAGAAAGAGAGGGAGAGAAACATCCATGTGTGGTTGCTTCTTGCATACCCCCTACTGGGGACCTGGCCCACAACAGAGGCAAGTGCCCTCATTGGAGATAGAACCTGCCACCCTTTGGTTCACAGGCCTGAGCTCAATCTACTGAGCTACACCAGCCAGGAACCATTAATTTTTTTTTAACAGCCCTACGAAGTGGCCTCTCCTGTCAATGCTTGTCATCTTACTTTGGTGTCCTCAGATACACTATAAACACCGACTCAGTTGAATCCTCACATGGATGACCCTCCTCTGCCTGAATAACTCTGGAGATAGCCAAGTCTCTTTCCCCTCTACTGTGTTGAAAAGACACAAGACAACTTGGCCTAATGATGGAGCAGATAGACCCCTATCTCACAACATACACAAAAATTAACTCAAATTGGGTCAAATATCTTGTCAATAGAAGAAAAATTCAAACCTGTAGAGAATTTTTATTTGAGCCAAACTGATGACAATTTCTGGGAAGCAAAATCTCAAAAGATTGAGAAAATTCTCCAGAAAATGGCAGCTTTGCATCTTATTTTATACATAATAATCAAAAGAGGATGCATAAGTGGGTTAAATGAAATCCATTGGTGATAAATTAGGGAGGTGAGAGAAAGAAAAGGCAGGGATTGAATAAAAAGTAAAATGACAGACACATCTTTTACCTACATGGGTACAGGATATTTAAGTCAACAATTAATATGATAACAATAACAATGAGGGGAATTGTTGTCACCCCCTGGTGTGGTACTTTGAAGGGTCCAGAAAAAAGAAATTCGATAGTCCAAAGGTATGTTATCATATAGGCAAAAAGACAACAGACAGACTCAGTTAAGGTAAAGACTAACCCCTTTTGAGGGTAAAATACCAGCCTAGGACAGGACTACCCACCAGGAACCACTTTTAGTTAGGAAGTTTTAATTTCAATCCATCCTATGTGGTTACATTAGGTCTCTGAGTTTGTAAGGCCACCATGCAGGCCTCCGCTGAGCTCGTTGGGTTTGTATGTGACCCCTTTTATTCTACAACCTAATGTAAGAGCTAAAACTGCAAAACTCTTAAAAGAAAACAGCAATAAATCTTTGTGACTTTGGATTAGATATGACACCAAAAACATGGGCCACAAAAAAAATAGCTAAACTGGACATCATCAAAATTGAAAAACTTTTGTGTGTTTTAAAGGACACAAAGTAAAAAGGCAAGTCACAGAATGAGAGAACATTTCTGAAAATTATAGACCTGATAAGGGACTTGTATCTAAAATATGTAAAGAACTATTATAAAACTCAATAATAAAAAGACAAATAGTCCAATTTAGAAATGGGCAAAGTATCTCAATGTATATTTCTCCAAAGAAGATTGTGAATGGCTAATAAGCACATGAAAAAATGCTCAACATCATTAGCCATTAAAGAAATGCAAATCAAAACCACAATGAAATATGACTTTACATCCATTAGGATGTCTATAATTAAAAAAGAGAGATAATACCAAATTTTGGTGAGAATCTGAAAAGAGGTAATCCTCAGAAACTGCTGGTAGGACTCTAAAATGTTGCAATACTTTGAGAAACAGTATGGCAGTTCCTGAAGAGGCTAAACTGAATTGTTTGAGAACCAAGATGTTTAAGAACAGAGTTTTGACTGTATAGGAATGTTCATAGCAGTGGCATTCATAATAACAGTCAAACCTAATTTCTCAGTTATCTCCCATCCTGAATAATTCAGTTCTTGACCAAGTTGTTCATGGAAAATATGTTTTGGTTGTCTAACAAGACTTTGGTTCTTTACCTATCAACCCTTTCATGATGATACCTGTATGATCAGTCATGCGTCTTTCAAGCAACAAACAAAGGAGATTTGGTTTTCCAACAAATCCCTTCTTGAACAGTTTTCTGGAATTAATTAAGTTCAAGAACCAAGAATCCACTGTACAAGTTTTTGTATGAGCATGTTGTCCTTTCTGTTGGGTATATACCCAGAAGTGAAAATGCTATCGTACAGTATGTATCTATGTTTAGTCTCTTAAGGAACTACCACACTGTTTCTCAAAGTAGTTGTGTTAGTCCGCAGTTAGAAATGAGCAGCAGGAGGAGAAAGGGGGCAGTGCTCTTGTTGTCCTAAGGCAAATAGTTGAAATAGTTCAGATAAAGAACAAACAAGAAGGTGTAAAATCAGAGGGAAGACCATTGGGAGGAGCTCACTTAGAAGCCTGTCCTCAAAATACATAGCAAAAATTTCCATTAAGGTCTCACCTCCCTCAGTGGGCAATCAAAGAGGATTATGGGGGAGGGCATACACAGAAGAAACCAAAACTGTAGGACCAAGGTATCTGTCAATCAATATAGAACCCCACACTTACGCTAATACAATCATGCATGTACTTACAGCAGCAGATTCAAAAGACTCTGGAAGGGACGTTCTCACCTTCCTGGGCAGGCTCGTTCTCTCCCTTGAGAATGTACTAATAAAACTCTTACTCATCCACTTTCGTCTTGTTGATCTGTAATTTACTGCATCAGTGAGAAGAACTGAGCTCCAGTAACAGTTGCAATATTTTAAATTACCACAAGCTTCTGAGTTTCTGAGGATTACCACTTCTCTGGTTCTCACCAACACTTGTTATTACTGGTGTTGTTTTATTATAGCCATCCTAGTGGAGTGGTATCCCATTGTGGTTTTGAACAAATTGTTTCTCAAACAGTCTTCCAAAATGAATTAAGTTCCAGAAATGAGGTTCCACTATATCTTAAAAGTGGAAACAACCCAAATGTCCATCAGATGATGAATGGATACATGAAATACAATATATATCCTTACAATGGAATATTATACAGCCATAAAAAGGAACAAAGCACTGATCCATGCTACAACATGCATGAACCATGAACACATTACGTTAAGTGAAAGCCAGTCACAAAGGACCATGTATTACGGGATTCTATTGGTGTGAAATGTCCAGAATAGGCAAATCCATGAGTTTCTTAGTGCTTATGGCTGGGGGACATAGGTGAAGTGGTGGGCAGGGTGACAGACAAGAGCATGGGGTTTCTTTTTAGAGGTGATGAAATTTTCTAAAATTGATTGTGGTGATAATTGCACAACTTTGTGAGTATACAAAAAGTGGTTGAATTGTATACTTTCAATGGATACTCAAATTGTATACTTGAATTGCCTGGTATGTGTGAACTGTATCTCAATAAATCTGTTTCTAAGATGGGGGAGCCTTGGTTGGTATAGCTCAGTGGATTGAGTGCCAGCCTGTGAAACAAAGGGTTGCCAGTTTGACTCCCAGTCAGAGCACATGCCTGGGTTGCAGGCCAGGTCCCCAGTAGGGGGCACACAGGAGACAACCACACATTGATGTTTCTCTCACTCTCTTTTTCCCTCTTTTCCCCTCTCTCTAAAAAAAATAAAATCTTTAAAAATTTAAATGGGGGGAGAGAGTACAAATGAGAGAGCAACTTGTTTGAGATGGAACTGTAGGGAAAGCTTTATGGTGACATTAACATTAGCACTAGTCTTCGTAGGAGGAAAGAGGCAGTCTATGAAGAAGGTTTTTCAGGGCTGTCCAAACTGTGGCCCATAGGCTGCATGCAGCCCAGGATGAGTGTGAATGCAGCCCAACACAAAATCATAAATTTACTTAAAACGTTGTGAGATTTTTCCTGTGATTACATGTCCTAATGTATTTAATGTGCAGCCCAAGACAACTCTTCTTCTTCCACTGTGGTCCAGAGACACCAAAAGTTTGAACATCCCTGAGTGAGCAAAGAGTCAGCAGGGAGAGGCTCATTGGCTCTCTAGACAGGCCTGACAAATTGGCAATTAATTTGGTGAATTCTCCACTGTATTCAGAGACTGGCATTCAGGCAGTTTTTCAGTAGTATCTCATTTATTTATCATATATATTTTATGTATGTGTGTAATTAATGGTATGATTAATAATAACTTGGTAACTTGCCAATAATTTTTGAAAGTATGAAGCAAAATTTAAAATTGTCAAAATCATATAAGCATTTATTAAATATCTTCATAAACTTGACATTAATTTTAGCAGTAAAGCATGAAGTTGTATATATCTTTCCAGTTTAATTAAAAGAAAATAAAAGTACAGTTTGTATTTGTCGGATATTTTTATTATGATGTTATTAGTTATAAATGTACATTTAAGGATAAAATTTATTTTCCCTTTTCTGCCAACCAAACACATCGTATTTATTTTCTAAAATGCATTGGAGCTTCTGTTTTCAATTTAGAGATATAGAGAGCTTGAATGAATATTGCTCCCACCCTGAAAACAAGGAAACAGGTCAGACACACTGAAAATTAATGACATTTTTTGATCCTTTCAGAGAACTAAGTTTGTAGGCCAAACAAGTAACTAAAAATCAAGAAAAAAAACTGGTACCTATAAGGGGCAAATAGGACTTACTTAAAAATGTATATAGCAGTCCTTGCCTTTACTATTAGAAACATTATAAAAAGAAGTATAGGTAATATATAATTAGTGGAGATAAAACAGAATTAATTAAACCCAGATAAGGTACAAAAAGGGAAAAAACATAGAACAAGTGGTACAAATACACACCACTCACACAGTCGCAACTAATATCATGCATATAAGAAGTCAAATTAGTGTCTGTCTCATTTCTCCCTTTGTTAAAAAGAAATAATATCTTCAACTGGAAGCTAATTACCATAATAGCATCTTCTTTATAGGGTGGTTTTGAGAATTAAATGATAATAAATGTTTTCAAATGCCCAGTGCAACTATTGCCACATAGTAGGGTGTTAGTAGGCTCAGTATTTATTGAATGGAATATATACTATAGGAATTGTTGAAATCGAAGTGGTCTGGATTGGGCAAGGTTTCTAATAGACAAGGTTGGACCCATTTTTAGCATTGTTGGATGATCAGGATAACCAAAACACAGAAAATATTCTTAGACAGGACAGTGGGAAGAGGTGTGTGCATGTGTGTAGGGTGAGGGTGAAATTAGAAAGGGGAAAGATATGGTTGTGAACCAAGAATGATATATAGGCCAATGAATCCCTGATGCATTTATAGTCACACACAAAACAAAACAAAAAGTAAGGCTAAGGATCCCTACTTTGTCCAAATAAAACAGTTTCCTTTTTTTGCTGTCACGGATCCAGCAGTGGTGCCTGTGCCCAAGAAAATCAATCTTGATGCCACTTTGACTTGGTAAATGGTAGGTTATAGGTAGGGTTAAAAGGAGGCTGCCAACTTCTGTTAGGTAACAAAGCACTTTCAAACCTGCCAAATTCAAGGTGAGAGCTGTAGCAGCCATAGGACTAGAGACACCTGGGATGAAATTCACAGAGAGCTTCACATTTTCTCATACCCTGTTATTTGGTTCCCAAAGTGATGTTAAACTTCAATAAATCTTTTGGGAACCACTGCATTTGGAGTCTCCATCTGTGCTTTGTTTCTATCTGCAAGCCGCTAGCAAGTACCCTATGGTGAGTCTGCATCTGTAGGGTGAGGCCCAGAAGAAGAAATAGGGAAGAATCTCTAAATGCAAAGCTTTTAAAAATGGAAACAATGTAAAGGATCCAGTGGAGTCAATGAAGTATAATATCACTTCTGTATTGCAGTCACCATATTGCAATTTTGACTAGCTAAATGGGGTCTTGGTTTGCTTGGTTACTGCCTGCTGAGCTCCGGGGATGGATGGAAATTGAGCTAGTGTGATAGAAAAAAGTGCCAAAGAGCATAGGATAGCACAGTAGATGCCCGGGAGTGGAAACATAGAAAGTTGAATTTTATTTTGATGTGCACTTATGTAAAAATTGGGACAAAAGAAGAAAGAAGGCAACTGGGACTCAGTTATTTTTCAAATCCATGTGAAATAAAAACAGTTGATACTATAATGTGAAAACTGTAGACATTATGCTCTCTCATTCATTATTTCAGCTCTGTCCTGATCCCCTGTCTTGTCTTAACCTGGCCCTTTCCATCCTCCACTGTGACAGTTCTTAAAGGCAAGTCTCAGTATGTAGCTCCCCTAGTTGAAAATCTTTGATGACTCTCCATTACCTATAGAAAAGAACATAATCTCAGCGGATACTTTGTAATCTGACCCCACAAATATTTTCAGCTTTTTCTCACTCTGAAACTATCCCCACTTGTGTACTTATGCTTTATAAATACTGAAATGCTTGCAATTTCCTGCACATTCCCTATTAACAGCATGTCCTCATATATTTGTTCATGCTGTGTCTTCTCTGGATGCTGTTTCTGCACCATTCTACTGGGAAAACTCCCACTTCATCTAACGTGATCTAATAGCTTTTCATCTTCCCTGATATTTCTTTGAACAGTGGCAGCATAAGAAAATGCGCTGCCACTGTTACTTGTGCATATTTTTAATTTAAATTATTTTATTGTCCAATTACAGTTGTTTGTATTTTTCCCCCACCCCTCCCCCAATCCTCTCCAAACCCACCTTCCTCCCTTGCTTCCACCGTCTTCCTTAGTTTTGTCCATGTGTCCTTTATAGTAGTTACTGAAAACCCTTCTCCCCACAGTTCCCTCCTCACTCCCCTCTGGCTATTGTTAGATTGTTCTTAATTTCAATGTCTGGTTATATTTTGTTTGCTTTTTTCTTTTGTTGATTATGTTCCAGTTAAAGGTGAGATCATATGGTATTTGTCCCTCACCGCCTGGCTCATTTCACTTAGCATAATGCTCTCCAGTTCCATCCATGCTGTCTCAAAGAGTGTAAGCTCCTTTTCTCTCTCTGTTGTGTAGAATTCCATTGTGTAAATGTACCCTAGTTTTTTTAATCCACTTTTTTGCTGCTGGGCACTTAAGTTGCTTCCAGCACTTGGGTATTGTAAATTGTGCTGCTATGAAGATTGAAGATTGGGGTGCACAGGTTCTTTTGGATTGGTGTTTCAGGGCTCTTAGGGTATAATCCCAGCAGCTGAATTGCTGGGTCAAAAAACAGTTCCATTCTTACTTTTCTGAGGAAATTCCATACTGTTTTACACAATGGCTGCACCAGTCTGCATTCCTACCAACAGTGCACTATGGTTCCCTTTTCTCCACAACCTCTCCAACACTTTTGTTCGTTGATTTGTTTATGATGGCCATTCTGACTGGTGTCAGATGGTATCTCGTTGTGGTTTTAATTTGCATCTCTCTGATGGCTAGTGATGCTGAGCATCTTTCATGTGTCTCTGGGTCCTCTGTATGTCCTCCTTGGAGAACTGTCTGTTCAAGTCCTTTGCCCATTTTTTAATTGAGTTTTTTGTTTTCCTGGAGTTCAGTCACATGACTACTTTATATATTTTGGAGATCAAACCCTCATCTGAGGTATCATTGGCAAATATGTTTTCCCAAGTATTTGGTTCTCTTTTCATTTTAATGCTATTTTCTTTAGCCGTGCAGAAACTTTTTAATTTGATGAAGTCCCATTTGTTTATTATTTCCTTTATGTCCCTTGCCTTATGGGACATATCTGTGAAGATGTTGCTGCATGGAATGTCTGAGATTTTCCTGCCAATGTTTTCCTCTAGGACTTTTATGCTATTACAACTTATATTTAAGTCTTTAATCCACCTTGAATTTACTTTTGTGTATGGTGTAAGTTGGTGAGTGAGTTTCATTTTTTTGCAGGTAGCTGTCCAGATCTCCCAACACCATTTGTTGAAGAGGCTATTTTTGCTCCATTTTCTGCTTCTTTCCCCTTTATCAAATATTAATTGACCATAGAGTCTTGGGTTTATTTCTGGGTACTCTGTTCTGTTCCACTGGTCTATGTACCTGTTTTTATGCCAGTACCAGGCTGTTATGATTACTGTGGCCTTATAATACAGTTTGATATCAGGCATTGTGATCCCTCCTGGTTTTTTCTTCTTTCTCAAAATTGCTGCAGCTATTCGAGGTCATTTATGGTTCCATATAAATTTCTGAAATGTTTGTTCTATATCTGAGAAATATGTCATTGGTAATTTAATAGGGATTGCATTGAATATATAAATTGCTTTGGGTAGTATGGCCATTTTGATGATGTTAATTCTTCCAATCCATGAGCATGACTCATGCTTCCATTTGTTTGTGCCTTCCTTAATATCTTTCTTCAGTGTTGTATAGTTTTCTGAGTACAGGTCTTTTACCTCATTGCTTCAGTTATTCCTAGGTACTTTATTTTTCTTGTTGCTATATCAAATGGGATTTTTTTTTCCCCGGATTTCTGTTTCTGGTATTTCATAGTTGGTGTACAAAAATGCCTTTGATTTCTTAGTATTGACTTTGTATCTGGCTGTTTTGCATAGTTCATTTATTAGATTGAGTAGTTTTTTTGTGGAGTCTATAGGATTTTCTATGTACACTATCATGCCATCTGCAAACAGTGACAATTTTCTTTCCTTCTTTCCAATTTAGATTCCTTTTATTTCTTTTTCTTTTCTGATTGCTGTGGCTAGAACTTCAAGTACTATGTTGAATAGGAGTGGTGAAAGTGGGCATCCTTGTCTTGTTCCTGATCTTAGTGGGAAAGCTCTAAGTTTTTGTCCTTTGAGTATGATGTTGGCTGTAGGTCTCTCATATATGACCTTTACTGTGTTGAGGAATGCTGCCTGTATTCCTACTTTGCTGAGTGTTTTTATCATAAATGGGTGCTGTACCTTATCAAATGGTTTTTGCACATCTATTGATATGATCGTGTGATTTTTATCTTTCGTTTTGCTTATGTGGTGTATTATGTTTATTGATGTGCAAATATTGTACCATCCTTGCATCCCTGGGATGAATCCCACTTCATCATGGTGTATGATATTTTTGACATATTGCTGGATGTGGTTTGCTAATATTTTATTGAGGATTTTAGCATCTATGTTCATCAGTGATATTGGCTTGAAGTTTTCTTTCTTTGTTATGTCTTTATCTGGTTTTGGGATAGGATCATGTTGGCTTTTTAAAAAGAGTTTGGGAGTCTTCCATCTTCTTGAATTTTTTGAAATAATCTGTGGAGGATGGGGATTAGCTCTCCTTTAAATGGTTTGTAAAATTCTCCTGTGAATCTGTCTGGTCCAGAGCTTTTGTGTGTCAGAAACTTTTTAATTCCTGTTTCAATTTCATCAGGTGTTATTGGTCTGTTCAGGTTTCTGCCTCTCCTTATTTGAGTTTTGGAAGATTACATTTTGCTAGAAATTTGTCCATTTAATCTAGGTTTTCAAATTTCTTGCCATATAGTTCTTCGTAGTAATTTCTTACAATCCTTTGTATTTCTGTTGTATCAGTTGTAATCTCTCCTCTTTCATTTCTTTTTTTTTTGCCATCTAAATCTCAAAGGGCCAAGCCCCTTAATGTTTAATGAGTCTTAGAAATTGAGAAAAGTCCAACAGCCCAATAGAAACCAAACTGAAGACATAAAAAGAAAATTCACAGAGAAAGAAATACAAATGATCCTTAAGCATTAAGCTCTTTCATTTCTGATTGTGTTTATTTGGGTCCTCTCTCTTTTTTTCTTGATGAGCCTGCTTAAAGGTTTGTCGATTTTGTTTATCTTTTCAAAGAACCAGCTCCTGGATTTGTTGATCCTTAGAATTGTGCTTTTAGTCTCTATGT
>JAPYXV010003542.1:0-12153 GCA_028533065.1 Trachops cirrhosus
GAAAATATGGTATTTGTCTTTCACCGCCTGGCTTATTTCACTTACCATAATGTTCTCCAGTTCCATCCATGCTGTTGCAAAGGGTAGGAGCTCCTTCTTTCTTTCTGCTACATAGAATTCCATTGTGTAAATGTACCACAGTTTTTTGATCCATTTATTTACTGATGGGCACCTAGGTTGCTTCCAGCACTTGGCTATTGTAAATTGTGCTGCTATGAACACTGGGGTGCATAGCTTCTTTTGGACTGGTATTTCAGGGTTCTTAGGATATAATCCCAGCAGTGGAATTGCTGGGTCAAAAGGCAGATCCATTTTTAGTTTTCTGAGGAAGTTCCATACTGTTTTCCACAGTGGTTGTACCAGTCTGCACTGCCACCAACAGTGCACTAGGGTTCCCTTTTCTCCACAACCTCTCCAACACTTGTTGTTTGTTGCTTTGTTTATGATGGCCATTCTCACTGCTCTGAAGTGGTATCTCACTGTGGTTTTAATTTGCATCTCTCTGATAGCTAGCCATACGGAGCATTTTTTAATGTGTCTCTGGACCCTCCGTATGTCCTCCTTGGAGAAGTGTCTGTTCAAGTCCTTTCCCATTTTTAAGTGACTTGCTTGTCTTCTTAGAGTTGAGTCATGTGAGTTCTTTATGTATTTTGGAGATTAAACCCTTGTCTGAGGTATCATTGGCAACTATGTTTCCCCATCTGGTTGGTCCTCTTTTCTTTTAATGATGTCTTCTTTAGCCGTTCAGAAGCTTTTTGTTTTGATAAGATACCATTTGTTCATTCTTTCCTTTATGTCCCTTGCTCTAGGGGACATAACAGTAAAAATATTGCTGCATGGAATATCTGAGATTTTCCTGCCTATGTTCTCTAGGACTTTAATGGTGTCATGGCTTATATTTAAATCTTTTACCAGCTTGAATTTATTTTTGTGTATGGTGTAAGTTGCTGTTCCAGTTTCATTTTTTTTTTTTGCATGTTCCTGTTCAGTTCTCCCAACACCATTTGTTTGAGAGGCTATTTTTATTCCACTTTATGTTGCTGCGGCCTTTGTCAAATATTAATTGACTGTAGAGACTTGGGTTTATTTCTGGGCTCTCTGTTCTGTTCCATTGGTCTATGTGCCTGTTTTTATGCCAGTACCAGGCTGTTTTGATTACAGTGGCCTTGTACTACAGTTTGATATCAGGTATTGTGATCCCTCCTACTATGCTATTCTTTCTCAAAATTGGAGTAGCTCTGTGGGGACATTTATGGTTCCATATAAATTTTTGAAGTGTTTGTTCTATGTCAGTGAAATGTGACATTGGTACTTTAATAGGTATTGCATTGAATATGAAAATTGCTTTGGGTAGTATGGACATTTTGATGATGATATGTCTTTTAATCCATAAAAATGGTACATGTTTCCATTTGTTTCTGTCTTCCTTGATTTCTTTCTTCAGTATTTTGTAGTTTTTGAGTACAGGTCTTTTACCTCTTTGGTGAGGTTTATTCCTAGGTATTTTATTTTTCTTTTTGCTATAGCAAATGGGATTTTTTTTCTTGATTTCTGCTTCTGATGTTTCATTGTTGGTATACAAAAATGCATTTGATTTCTGGATATTGAGTTTGTATCCCGCTGTTTTGCCAAGTTCGTTTATTAGGTTGAGCAGTTTTTTGGTGGAATCTATAGGACTTTCTATGTATACTATCATGTCATCTGCAAACAATGACAGTTTTGTTTCCTCCTTTCCAATTTGGATGCCTTTTATTTACTTTTGTTGTCTAATCGCTTTGGCTAAAACTTCTAATACTATGTTGAGTAGAAGTAGTGAAAGTGGACAACCTTCTCTTTTTCCTGAACTTAGTGGAAAAGATTTTAGTTTTTGCCCATCGAGTATAATGTTGGCAGTAGGTCCCCCCTTTATGGCTTTTATTATGTTGAGGAATGCTCCCTCTACTCCCACTTTGCTGAGTGTTTTTATCAGAAATGGGTGCTGTAACTTATTGAATGCTTTTTCTGCATCTATTGATATGATCATGTGATTTTTGTCTTTGCTTTTGTTTATTGATTTGTGAATATTGAACCATCCTTGCATCCCAGGGGTGAATCCCAGTTGGTCATGGTGTATGATCTTTTTAATGTATAGTTGGATGTGGTTTGCCAATGTTTTATTGAGGATTTTTGCATCTATGTTCATCAGTGATGTTGGCCTGAAGTTTTCTTTCTTTGTTATGTCTTCATCTGGTTTTGGGATTAGGATGATGCTGGCTTCATAAAAAGAGTTTGGGAGTCCTCAATCTTCTTAGAATTTTTGGAATAGCCTGTAAAGGATAGGGGTTAACTCTTCCTTAAAAGTTTTGTACAACTCTCCTGTGAAACCATCTGGTCCAGGGCTTTGGTGTGTCAGGAGTTTTTTATTACTGCTTCAGTCTCATTAGGTTTGTTCAGGCTTTCTGCTTCTTCTTCATTAAGTTTTGGAAGATTATATTTTTCCAGAAATTTGTCCATTTCATCTAAGTTTTCAAATTTCTGGGCATATAGTTCTTCATAGTAATTTCTTACAATCCTTTGTATTTGTGTGGTATCAGTTTAATCTCTCCTCTTTCATTTCTGATTGTGCCTATTTGGGTTCTCTCTCTTTTTTTCTTAATGAGTCTGTTTAAATGCTTGTCAATTTTGTTTATCTTTTTGAAGAACCAGCTCCTGGATTTATTGATCCTTAGGATTGTGCTTGTAGTCTCTATGTCATTTAATTCTGCTCTGAGCTTGGTTATTTCCTTCCTTCTACTTGCGCTTGTCTGTCTTTGTTGTTGTTCCTTGAGTTCTTGCAGGTGTAGGATTACATTGTTTGTGTGAAATGTTTCTATCTTTTTTATGTAGGCCTGTATCTCTACAAACTTCCCTCTCTGGATTGCCTTCACTATGTCCTATAAGTTTTGGGTTGTTTTGAGTTTGTTTTCATATATATCCAGAAACATTTTGATTTCATCTTTGATCTCATTCTTGACCCTTTCATTATTTCATGCCATGCTATTCAATCTCCATGATTTTGTGTGTTTTTTAGTTTTTTCCTTGAGGTTGGTTTGTAGTTTCAGTCCCGTGTGGTCAGAGAAAATGCTTGATACGATTTCAGTGTTCTTGAATTTGTTGAGGCTTGTTTTGTGTCCTATCATGTGGCCTATCTTTGACAATGTTCCATGTGCATTAGAAAAGAATGTATATTTTGCTTCTTTGCGATGAAAGGCTTTCTCTCTATTATATATGTATATATCAGTTAAGTTCATTTTTTTCTAGTATATTATTCAATGCTGCAATATCTTTGTTGATATTTTGTTTAGAAGATCTATCCATTTTTGACAGTGGGGTGGTGAAATCCCCTACTATAATTGTGTTGCTGTCAATATCTTTCTTGAAGTCCTCCAAGATTTTCTTTATGTATGTGGGTGCTCCTATGTTTTGTGCATATATATTTACAATGTTTACATCTTCTTGATGGATTCTTCCCTTGAGTATTATGAAGTGATCTACTGTGTCTCTATTTATGGCCCTTCTTTTTGAAGTCTGTTTTGTGTGATATGAGTATTGCTACCCTGGCTTTTTTTTTCCTGTCTATTCACTTGGAATATTTGTTTTGAGCCCTTTACTTTCCATCTTGTAGGTCTTTTGTTCTGAGGTGGTTCTCTTATAGGCAGCATATGTGTGGGTCATGTTTTCTTATCCAATCAGCTATTCTATGTATTTTGATTGGAGGAATTTATCCCTTTGTGTTTAAGGTTGTTATTGATAAGTACTTATTCATTCCATTTTTTCATACCTGGGTTCCGCTTTCTCTCACTCTTTTTCTTCCTTTTCTTCTAGCAGTCACGTTAGTGACTCTTGCAGAGCTGGTTTGGTGGAGGTATATCCTTTTGTCTGGGAAGCTCCTTATTTGGCCTTCTATCTTAATTGAGAGCCTTTTTGGGTAGAGTAATCTTCGTTGCAGGCCTCTGGTTCTCACTAGTTGGAATATTTCTTGCCATTCTCTTTTTGCTTGGAGAGTTTCCATGGAGAAGTCAGCTACTAACCTTATTGGGGCTCCTTTGTATGTTACTTCTTGTTTCTCCCTTGCTGCTTTTAATATTCGCTCTTTGTATTGCAATTTTTCTATTTTAATTATGATGTGTGTTGAAGGGGGGCTCTTTGGGTTCCTATTTCTTGGGACTCTCTGTGTTTACCCATTTTGTGTGACTTTTTCTCTCATCAAATTTGGGAAGTTTTCCTTCATTACTTTTCAAACAGGTTTTCTATCCCTTGCTCTTCTCCTTCTGGTATCCCTGTTATAAAGATATTATTACGTTTCATACTGACTTGCAGTTTCCCTACAATCTCTTCGTTCTTTCTGAGTCTCCTTTTCTTTTTTTGCTCTATCTGGCTGGTTGTTTCTACCTTGTCCTCCAGCTCACTGATTCAATCCTGTTCTACATACAGTCTGCTTGTAATTCCTTCTAATGTGTTTTTTATGTCTCAGATTTTATTGTCCATTTCTTCCTGGTTTCTGTTTATAGTTTCTGTTTCCTTTTTCATACTGATGTAGTTCTTACTGAGTTTATTGGAGTTGTCAGTGAGTTCCTTGAGCATGCTTATAAACATTATTTTTAATTCTATTCCTGGTAGTTTGGTTACCTCAATCTCTTAGCTCTTTTAGTAGGGTGTCTTTCATTCCTTTTGATTGCATGTTCTTTTTTGTATCCCCATTTTAGGTGACTCTTTTTGTTTGTTTGTTCACTTCTTGATGTTTCCCTTTGCTAGCTGTCTTTGTAGGGTGAACTTTTATGGTATGAACTCTGTGAGGTTCAGTAGTGTGGTCTCTTTGATCTTGTCTGCATGGTCTAGGTTTGCCCTTTGTTCTGTTTGTGTGGACTGTCTTATTGTACTTAAGTTTTTACCTTTTGGTGGTTCCTTTGTTGGTGGTTTTTCTCCTCCAGCAGGTATGCTGACTTTCTCAGCTCCCACCTATTCTTGTGTATGAGCAGTGGCAGGGGGTAGGCTAAATGGATTAAGACTGTGGGAGAGTTTTTTATAGGATTTAAACTACCAGCAAGTAGAAAAGAGATAGGAAATTCTTTGGATGACTATAGCATTAACTGTGATATTTCACCCAACTAGCCACTTTTTATGAAGGGTGAAAGAGATAAGACTCTTGGTAGAGGGGAGGAGGATTGTGAGCTGAATCCAGAAAATAGAGCACTTGTGCAAGGTTAGATGATGAGATATAGTGAGACTAAAGGAGAGAACTAGGCGTAGTGTGAGTGAGAATAGAGTTAACCACAACAATAATAATGCTCAGGATTAAAGTGAGGTGAGCTAAGATCATGGAGAGTTGCTGTCTAGTATGTACAATTGTATGGAACAACAGTCATTTACAATAGTACTGGAACAACAATAATATGACAAGAAATGTATGATTTGGATAACCAGAATAGAAAGTACCTGGACAACAGGTGTGTGATTGGAACATGGGGGAAGTGAAAGAAGGAAAATTAAAGTACAATAAAGAGAGAATAAGGAAAACCAGTCAAACAATGCAAGTAAACAGTGAAATAAAATGAGGAAAACTAAACATAGAAAGAGAAATTAAAATATACTAATAAAATAAAAGTGGTAAAAATAATCACAAGATAATAATAATACTCATAAAGAATAAAATGCCAGCTCTATGGGATAGAGAGTGAAATTTGTGTCAGTTTCTCAGTTTTTGGGGTTAGCTTGTGCTCCCCCTTTCGATCTGTCTCTAGACCCTTTATAACCCACATCTTATTGTCTCACTTGGGGGAAAGGAAAAAAGGGAAAAAAGGGAGAGGATCCAAAACAAAACAAGAAAATAATAATAAGTCTCCTGTAGACTTTAAACCTGTTCAGCAAGTTCTGCTGGTCTTCCCAGATGGCACAGGAAGATGGGGGCTGGGCTTCACTTTTCCCCCTTTCTATGGTTTTGGGAGGATGGGGACCAGGTCTGGGTTGCAATATTCAGTTTCCCAGCCTCTGACCCAGGTTCTCTCCTTGAGCTGCCAGGCTCAAATCAGTCACTCAGCTTTTTATAGCATGAGTCAATGTCAGGTGTGGAGCCTGAGACAAGCTGGGCACTTGGTTGTGCTCAGCTACTCAGTCTCTGGGCACACAGTGCAAGAAAAGTGGGGATCCTGGTTCTGCTCAACTACTCAGTCTCTGGGCTCGCACAGTTGAAATCACCCTTGGGGGAAGCCAGCAGCTGCTGGAGAGTTCCTTACAAAGCAGCTGCCTGCCATTCTTAACCAGTGCATGGCTTCACACCGTCCAACTTCTCAACCAGTCTAGAGACTATCCAATCAGGGCCCAACATGGCCCAACTCCTCCCTTCTCCAGGTGTTGCCCGGCACCCCTATTTCTCTGGTGCCAGCATCCATAGTCCCAGCAGATGTGTACTGCCTCTGTGTGTCTCCCACTTTGTCTCTATTCCCCCCCAGCGACTTCCAGCATCCAGGTCCCTCCTGGTGCTGAGCTGCCCTCCCTGGTTTGGTATTGGAGGGAGCTGGTCCTTTAACTCTCCTCCCCATATCCTGCAGCAGGTACAGGGCTGGGGGCCTCCACAGCCTTTGTCCCTACGCAGATCCCAGGGAGCTTACCATCCTGATGCAATCTCCTCACCATCTGTTTTCAATGTTCTCTGCAAATTTTTGCCTCCAGATTCATATAAACTGTGATTCTATTGGCTCTTCACTCTGTTCCTCAGAAGATCTGCTAGGTGTTCCACCTGGGCACAGGGAGAACTGGGCTCCACTCCCACCAACCTCGCCACCATCTTCCGATTCCTTTTTAAACTTTATTTTTTAATGAACTATTTTACATACTTGTCATTCTGATGATTGTCTTTATACTATCACTATATTCCTAAAAAACACAGAGTATTGTTTTACATGTTCATAAATTTGATGTAAATGATGTGAGACACAACATTCTACGGATGGCTGTGCCCATTCAACATTGTCTTAAGAGTCATCTATATTATAGTTCTGTTTCTTTCATTATAATTGTTATGTAGTATTTCATCTTATGTATATACCCATAATGTGTTTATCTTTTTGTCTCTTGTTGAATATTTAAGTTATTTTTCCATTTTTAGGACAACCATTTTGGAAAATATTTGGCAATATCTAGTAAAACTTAAAATATACATACTCTTGAACCCAAGCAATCAATTCCTAGATATATACACTAGATCCACACTGTTCAGGTAGGGTAGCCATTAATCATATGTGGCTATTTAAATTTTAATGAATCAAAATTGAGTAAAATTCAAATGTCTGTTCCTCAGTAAAACTAGCCACTTTTCAGGTGCTTAGTAGGCACATATAGTTAGTGGCTACTGAATCGAACAACCCAGATATAGAGCATTTCCAGCATTGCAGAAAGTTCTATTGAATTATGCAACGATCTCTGAGAGAATGACTTTATTTGCATATTTCCACTATATCATGAATGTAAGAAGCACTTAATATCTATGGAATAAATGAATATCAAAATATTGCATTACAACTCTGTATATAATACGTGTTAAATGAGGTCCAGGAATAATAGCAGAACAAGTTTAGAGAGGGTAAAATTTGAGCAGAGTTTCAGGGTCCTGTGCATGAGTTTGGAGGGGAATTGAATAAGGTGTTTATCCAGGGCACTCAAATGCAACATAACAGGAGAAGGAGTTGGAATCATTATTATGGAGGAAATCAGATAGCTCAAAAACAGAGAAGCTGTAGTAAGAATCAGATCCAAGGTATGACTGTGAGTGGGGAAAATGAATCATGAGGTCAGAAGCCAAAAAGATTAAAAGGAGGCCAAGAGGTGGAGTGCAAGGCAGGTCGAAGAGAGCAATTCAAGACAGAGGCTGTGGGAAATATGTAGGTCTCTGAAGCCTCTGCTCCTGGCTTTGAGATAAAAATCTATTTATTTCCAGTAAATGTCCAAACTGTCTTCCATAGTGACCATCCCATTTTGCCTTACCACCAGCAGTAAAAGTGAGATCCCATAGCTCTACACCTTCACCAGCATTTGGTGCTGTCAGTGTTTTGGATTTTGGCAATCTAATAGTTGTTTAGTGGTATCTTTGTTGTTCGAATTTGCAATTCCTTACTGATGTTGATATAGAACATCTTTTTATATGCTTCTTTGCCATCTGTATATCTTCTTTAGTGAGATATCTGTTCAGGGCTTTTTTTTTTGCTCATTTTTTAATTGGATTGTTCATTTTTTATTGCTAACTTTTAAGAATTCTTTGTATATTTTAGATAATTGCTCTTTATTAGTTATCCATTTTGCAAATATTTTCTCCCAATTTGTGTTTTATCTTTTTATTCTCATAACAATGTCTTTCACAAGGAGGAAGCTTTTTAATTTTAATGAAGTGTAACTGATCATATTTTCATGCATGGATAGTGCTTTTGATGTTACCTCTGAAAATTCATAGCCAAGCCCACTGTCCCTATTATTTCTCCTATGTTATCTTCTAGTAGTTTTATAGTTTTACATTTAGGTCAATGATCTATTTTGAGTTAATTTTTGTGAAAAGTTAGGTTGTATGTTGAGATTCTTTTTTGACATATGGATGTCCAATTGTTTCAGAACCATTTTTGGAAAATATCCTTTCCCAGTGAATTAACTTTGCTTCTTTGTGAAAGATCATGTGATTATATATCCGTGGATTTATTCTGGTTTTTGTTTGTTTTTGTTTTTTTTTACTACAAAGCTAGACATAGGATTATCATATGATCCAGCAATTGCACTCCTTGGTATTTACCCAAATGAGTTGAAAACTTAAGTACACTCAAAAATCTGTACACAAATGTTTACAGCAGCTGTATTCATAATTTTCAAAACTTGGAGGCAGCCAAGATGTCCTTCAGTAGGAAAATGGATAAACAAACTATGATACATTATACAAAGAATATTGTCCAGAAATAAAGGTATAAGCTATGAAGCAACAAAAAGACATGGAGGAATATTAAATACATTTTGCTAGATAAAATAAGGCTATGTGAAAAGAAAAGAACACATATTGTTTCCTACTATACAGCATTCTGGAAAAAGGAAAACTATAGAGATAATGAAAAGATCAGTAATTTCCAAGAATCCAAGGAGGAAGCAGAGGGAAAGTGTGAAGGAAATAAATAGGTGAAGTGTAGGGAATTGAGGCAGTAAAACTATTCTGGATTATAATTGTAATGGTGAATAAATTACATTATTAATTCATCAAAACCCATAAGGACTGTACAGCAAAAAGAGTCTTAATGTAAAATATGAACTTGAGCTCATGAAATAAATTCATATTGCTTCATTAATTGGAAAAAAATCTATTCATTTCCAAAGGAGATTGCCATCACATACAAGAGACCTGTCTACTTTTAGTGAAAACTATGGTTAGGAGAAGGTTATCTGTAAAAATGTGGAGGAAGATTAGGATTTGGCTTCCACTTTAAGTAGCTGTGAACATTTGGATGTGTGAGGGAGGGCAGGGGCTGGACTAGGCTGCTAAGAACTGCATTTCTGAGACAGTAATTACTCTGAGAAGAGTCAGAGACCAGGGAGGGACTGTGTAGTACAAGAAGAACATATCAAAAAGGAAAGGGGGATGAGAAGAACAATGGTCAGGTGGAGACAGGGTACAATGAGAGGTGACATGATACAGGTGTTAATATTGGTTTTTCGTTAATTGTACAGTTCTTCTTATAAATTAAAATGACATAGCAGGAATGTGGTGTGGGATTTATAAGCCATGGGTCTGCTTTAGACAGAAAGTACAGTTCTAGCCCCAGGTTTCTGCAAAGCTCTCTGAGCTGCTGCATTGTCCACTCCTGGTTTTCCTCATAGATTTCCTAGCTCTTACCCTCAACTCCATTACCTTCACAAGTCAGAGGCAGTGATTTAAGAATTCTGATTCCCAACATTTTCGGAAGGGATGGCACAGGTATGAGGCTACAGGGGAAGTTGAGTATGAGTGGAAAATCTGAGACATTTATTTTATTTTATTTTTTTATTTTTCCTTTTTATTGAATTTATTAGGGTGACACTAATTAACAAAATTATACAGGTTTCAGATACACAATTCTGCAACACAGCATCTGTACATTGTATTATTCCATTTCTGGAACCATAAATTTCTGGAATTTATCCAAAGAACCACAAAACACTAAGTCAAAAGAATATATGCACCTGTATGTTCATTGTAGTATTATTTACAATAGCCAAACTTTTGAAACAGCCCAAGTATCCACCTGTAGATGAGAGGATTAAAAAAAGCTTCTGGTATATTTACACAATGGAATAGTACTCTGTCATAAAACCAGAAGGAACTCTTACCCTTTGCAGCAGCATGGATGGTCCTGGAGAACATTATGCTAAGTGAAATAAGCCAGTCAGAGAAAGGCAAGTACCAATTATTTCATTCATATGTGGAGACTAATGAAAAAAATGAACTAAAAAGCAAAATAGAGACAGATTCATGATAGAGAGCAGGCCGACAGCTGTCAGGAGTGGGGATTGGAAGGCTGGGTGGGGGCGGTGGAGGGATTGAGCAAAAAAAAAAAAAACTTATGGAGATATCTTTTTTTTTGGAAACATCTATTTTTTAATGTGCATGAGTCAAGCAGGACATTCTACGTCACTCTTGTGAAGCTGAGCTTGACAATAAAATTCTCTCTCTCCTGCCCACCCCTTGTCCTTTTACATACATACTGTAAGTAGTCCAAACTCAGTTATTATTTTCAAAACTCAGTAATCAGATAAGTGCCTACCTTCAAAACAAATAAAGGTATAACCAATTCTAGCACCAGAGCAAACAAAGTTCTGCTTGTTTGCTTGTTTACAACAGGGAAAACTCATTTCTAACCACAGCTTTTGAGAATTACAGCATGTGGCAGAAGAAGTAGAGTTCACTCAAAGGGGCAAACAAACATATCTGGATTTAGGAAAGTAATCCTTTAAATGGAGATTATGCATTATAAGAGCAGCCAACTGTTACCAACAGTGGTTTACAATCCCAAATCTTTCCCAATGGCTTTCTATACCCTCTAGCAATGCTGACACAAGTTTGAATTCCTGAGCAAGACCAGTCTGAAAGAGCTGTGTGTGTGCATTGTTAATTCTTTACAAAGATCAAAGCTTTTCAGTTCCCCGGGCCATTTCTTTCTCTGACTCCTTACTTCTTTCCACCTCATGTAACTTTACTCTTCAGCCTCAAATCCCTGTGCCCAGGCATGAGCTAGTCTACTGAAACATGGGTAGTTGTCTTGGCATGGATAGGCAATCAGATGTTTGAAGACAATTGGTGAGTAGCCATGTGTCCAAGGAACCCATAAAGTTTAGGGACTTAAAAGGATTATTCTGTGGTTAAACACTGGGAATACCATCTCATTCCTGTTCATTGATTTCTCTATTATCAGCTGGTAAGCCACATACAGATCCCTTTTTCATCTGCCAGGATGCAAACTAGCCCTTCTTTGAAGTACCACTTTTGTTCTCAGGCTTAGGAATACTACAGTTATTCCAAAAGGAATCTGGCTGGCACAGTTAATTGAACTTATTAGGTTATAATTACAGTATCACAGCATCAGGCTATATTTTCCTGGATTTGATTATTGAACCTTCCTAATGTACATCTCTGGGTCCCGGTGCCACCATTATGACCCAATGGTTGAAGTCACTATACTATAGACAACTAGGCTGAGCCCTAGGTCAGTGAATAAAATGTTTACTTAGGAATAAGTTTTGAAAAAGCAATTGATAATCATAAGCACTAACATATATGTCTGTTATATGTCTGGCCCTATGCTTGTATTATCTCATTAATATTCACAACAAAAAAAAGACAAGGGAAGCTACTACTATAAATATCCCATGTTTACAGATGAGGACAATGAGGCTCAGAGAAGTAAGGTAATTTGCCCATGACTACACAGATAATAAACACGGAATTGGAATTTATTCACATTCTGTTCTGATTCAGAACATAAACTCTTTTTTTAATTTTTTAATTTTAGTTTATTCAGTACAGTTTCTATCCTTTATTCCCATTCCAGCCCCCCCACCCATTCCTCCCCTCCTCCCTCCCCTTTCCAACACCCCTAGTTTTGTCCATGTCCTCTATATTTGTTCCTGTAAACC
>JAPYXV010003543.1:0-12150 GCA_028533065.1 Trachops cirrhosus
AAACAACAAAACAAAGAAACAAGCAAAATATAGCCAAAGACACTGAAATACAGGACAGGTTGACAGTGACCAGAGGGGAGAGGGGAGGGAATTTCAGGGGAAAAGGGAAGGGTTTACAGGAACAAATATAAAGGACACATGGACAAAACTAGGGGGGTTGGAAATAGGAGGGAGGAGGGGAGAGATGGGTGGGTGGGCTGGAATGGGAGTAAAGGATAGGAACTGTACTGAATAATGATTAAAATTAAAAAATGCAGATAATGAGAAAAAAAATGTGCCATATTATATGATATGGGTCACTCACTGAGAGATGACCCAGCCCCATTTCACATAAAATAAGTTGTACATCACTAGCATACTATCCCTATTTGTTTAAGGATATGATAGGATTCTCATGAGGCTCCAAATGTCTCAGTATCTCTCGTTTTGTATCAGAGTGTACCTTCCAGTCTGACCTATCACTCGAGCTAAGGCTACTACACCCTCCTGACAAGCTCTGACTTGGGTGACCTCACAAACAATCCTGTGAACTCCATCCACCCATACTTTAAGTTCTAGGGTGCACCAGCCAAGGGTCACCCAAGGGCCCAGACACTGGTCATCAAAGGTGTCAGGTCATGTCTCTGGCTATGGAAACATGGAGAAAGCAGTCTGTGTGGTCATCTTAGCACTCTGGAGACCCCAAGCAGGAAGACTGTAAGGTAGTCTCAAGGAATGGTAAAGCTTCAGACAGGTATTCTAGGAGGAGCTACACAGGTCACCCACAGTGTTGGCCCAGGCACTGGGGACACAGCAGCACCAGGAGCACCTCAGCTGCCCAGCACCTAAACTAGGCTGCACAGCTCTGCATGCCTCCTTCCATGCAGCCTCCATAGGAAGGAGGCCCCAGCTCCCTGGTGTGCCCCGCCTGTACACCTCCCCTGGCGGCCCACACTCAGGAGTGAGGATGCTCTTGGCTTGGTGGGGGTGTGTGAGAATGCAGCAGCAGAGTTAGCCAGACTGGGAGAGATTTTAAAAATGAGAATACCCAGTGAGACGGTAGGATTGAGAATCCTTATTCCCTCTAGTGGAAACAAAAATTAGTAAATAGGGTCTTAAAGAATGGTAGCTTTAGCTAGTAGAATCCATAGTATGTAATTCTTTGCTTTGCTGGCAATGTGTACACATACATATGTTTTCTATAGTACTGTTTAATATAAAAACATTAAAAAAGGAAGCAATCTAAATAATCATCAGTAAGAAATAGATTAAATAAAATGGAATTTCCATACAGAGAAGTGCTATGAAGCTGTTGAAATTAATGATATAAAACAGCAATTTTTAACCAGTGTGCCACAACACACTGATGGGCTCCAAGAATTTTTCAAACATACGATGCCTAACTATTTAGTCAGGGGCACTGACCTCTTTTCCCTTAGACTGTCAAATTTAAAAAATGACAAGAGGCAACACAATAGGTCTCTGGTGTGAATGAATCAAAATTATACATTTTTTGGGTCAGAGAGCCAAAAAATATATTATATATATTATATGTATATAAGTTTAAGTACTTAGTTTATGTGTATTTTAGTAATTAGTTTATGTGTGCCATGAGATAAAAAAGGTTGAAAATCGCTGACATAGAGAGCTACCCAAGCAGACAGGTAGACAGTGATGATTTGCTGGGATGTGAAACGAGCAAGTTGCAAACAGCACATGTTAATCATTCGCTTTTTTAAAATTACACAGAAATATAGATTCATTCATTCAACACATCTATTGAACTACAACATATATTTATTCAATGTACACTCATTCAGCAGAAACCTACTTAACCTTCTATGTGCCTTAGCACTGGGCTGCATTTGTGTGTTCCTCTCCTGATCTCTGGGCACAACATTCAGCTACAGTAGAAAACGACAAACAACTGTTTTCTTGGTGTGCGGGTGGGATTGTAGAGGATCTTTATTTTCCACTTCATATATTTCTACAATGATCAAAAGCAAGGTAAAGTGCTAGATCTTTTGCTACATATAATTGTTCTGACACAAATATTAACCAAATATGTAGAAGTCACAATATCAGAAGTGTGAAAAGGCAAATGGCAAAGCCTGACTAGGTTCCACTTACAACTGGTATAAGGGAAACGAAGAGTGGGGGAGACGTTTTCTGTAGAAACATACTGGGCACCCAATCACGACAGAGACAGAATGACTAATGCAGTGTGGTTGTGATTAAAAGGGGGCTTATGAGTTGTGTGATGGCTACTGGATGATCTGGGCCAGCCATCTGAGATGACCACCTTCTCCAAGCATGTTTTCTGACCTGAATTATTATTAAGCTCCTTGCACTTCTCTCAGACACCAACTGAAAATGATGGAAGATTCTGGAAGAGATTTATCTTAATTTCAAAAATGTGAAAATGCAGAAAGTGTTACTGGAAACATTCATAATTAAAACTGGAGGGGAAAACAAGAGTGCGGAGGCCAAGGAGCTAACATAAGCGGGTGACAGAGTGGTGGGGACAGAAGTGGCAGATGCTCAGCCCCTCTCAATGACTTCCACTTAGGAGTGAGGGTCCAAAGTTGCCAGAGCTGGTCTTTCCAAGGAAAGCAGGAAAGCCAGATTTTCATTAAAAATCTCCTACCAAAATGTTGGCAACTAACAGAAAAAAATTTTTTAAAGCACAGGTGGCAAACACAAGGCCTGTGGGCCGAATCAGCCCTCCACCTTGTTTTATCTGCCCGGCACCTTGTTTCTACCTGGCGGCAGCACCAAGCTCCTTGCCCCTAGTTAAGAAGTAGTTACATTTATACAGTCCTAGAATTACATTCGGCCCTTTGAAGGCAACTGAGAGACTGATGTGGCCCCCGGTGAAAATGAGTTTGACACCCATTTTAAAGAGTTAAGATTGGGGACCTATGGGCATCTAAGAAGAGTCACACAAACTCATTTTAAACTCCTTCACGGTAACTGTGAAGGAAGCATAAAGGGATCAGAAGTAGACACTGTGTGACATCATGTGCACAGGCATGCACACATGCACGCACACACCATCTTTAGAAAGGAAAGGGAAATCAAGCAAAAATAGTTATATAGTTTATAACGCATTGCTTAAATTAAGGATACTTGCCGATTTGAAATGTGTCCTCTGAATGTAATTCTAAAATAGGTTTTGATAGAAGAGGCTTGAATCTATGGGAAGATGGGAAAGAGGAGAAAGATGAGTCAGGCAGCTTATTTACTGCAAAAATGCACACTCACTATAAAAATGGCAAGTAGGTACTGCTACTGTGGGGTCTACTGTTGAATTCCATTTAACCAGAGGCACATAAAGTCAAACCGCAGTGGACACATGTCTTGGATTAGGTCAGCTAAGCATTATACTCAGAATTTGATGTCAATCACAAACTGATCATGAAACATACAGACTTAGAAATAGCTACAGACATGCTAGCAAGAATTTCCCAAATGTTCCAGTATTTGTCAAGCAATCTCTACTTTTTTGCCTCTTCTCAAAGTTTTAAAGATAGCTATTATTTCTCACAGATAACTTACAAAGCTGACTTAGACCTAATGCCCATAACATTTATGTGATAACTCTCCCAATCAAGACTATGGAAAAAAAATCAGAGAGCCCAATGATCAGTAACACAGGCACCATGCTCAGATGCCAATGCATTTCCCACTCTGGTAACCATCACTAGACTGAATTAGAGCCTCCTTTCTTATACTTCACTGAGGTCTAACAGGCTTTCGTGTACTTCATAGTTACCAAAGTGTCGGAATTGCCGTATATCATTCAAAAAGCACATTTAATATAAAATATTGTTTTCTATTTGGAAAGGGTAAAAATCTCATTTTCATAGGATAAAGTAGAAAAAAACCAAAGCTTGAAAAATATTTCCAGTTTGTGAGGACTGGACATTTCTAAAGGACAAACTTAAACTTTTAGGCTTATTACATTTCTGTAACTACAAGAATTAGGATTTTATTTCAATAACTGATTTAAACAGGAGGAAGAAAGTGTGGGTTAATGCTATTAAGAAACCTTGACTCTGGGCTTGAAGCCAGGATTTAAATCTCAGCTCCATTCTTTCTAGCTGGGTGACCTTAGGCAAATTAGCGAAACTTCACTGGGCCTCAGTTTTCCCATCTGTAAAAAGGGGCTAACAATAGTACTTAACTCAAGTCTGCTCTGAGGATTGGATGAGACAACCCAAGCGAAGCATTTACAATGGTCCCAGGCGAAGACAAGCTCTCAGCAAAGGTTACCAAACTCGTCTACAACTTTGCAAACCCTTTGAAACCTGGAATGGCTTCCACAATATCTCATATAATCACCAATTAACTTCAGTGTCCATTCATTCATTCAAAAAATACTTACTACATCTCTGTTCAGAACAAGGCACCTTTCTATGCCCTGGAGGTAAAGAACCAAACAAAACCAACACATAATCAAATTATTTAAACTACAATCACTGGGTAGAGGCAAAGGAGAGGGTACCATTTCCTTTTCAGAACTGCATGACACATTGGAATGAGGGTCCCAGGGCAAGAACGACGGTCGAGATGCTCAAAGGAAAGCAGTGCACAAAAATGAGGTCCTGGCGATCAACTCTGCCATCTACTGAGAGCTGGCTCTGAATTCTTTCTTCTGGCCATACCCACACTTACTTGATGCTGTGCAGCTTTCTTGTGACTATCATTGGAAAATCGACTTCAAAATATTTACTTGGGAGAAGATCTTGATCCTGAGAAGAAAAACAGTAATCTTTAGAATTACTTATTCATGTATACATATACTGATCGTCTTCATGGACCAAGCATGAGTCCCCAAAGAGCAATGTGGCACTTAAGGACTTTAAATCAGGGAAACTGTATGGTCAGAAATCCATTCTCCAAATTATTTTGGTCTCAGCATGAAGAATGGACAGAGGAAAAAGATAGGAGGCCACTGAGGTTGTCCAGGTAAAAAGTAATGGGGAGCCTGAACTGGGGTCATGATTGCTGGGATGGAGGGGGTAGATAAGAGGTACTTCAGAAATAGCACATGACATTATTTCCAAAAAGCAGCTTGGAACCTAACAGCGCAAGTCAGAAAATTAATTTATGTAGCCGGTCTGACCAGCAGTTAGGGCATAAAATAGAATAAAATAGCAAATATCAGAAAGCATGATATCTGCCCTGACTGGTGTGGTTCAGTTGGTTGGGTGTCATCCCGCAAAAGTGAAAGGTCACTAGTTTGATTCCTGGTCAGAGCTCATGCCTGGTTTGTGGGTTTGGTCCCCAGTCAGGGCACATAAAAGAGGCAACCAATCGATTTTTCTCTCTGGCATTGATGTCTCTCCTCTTTCTACCTTCCTACCCCTCTCTCTAAAAATAAATAAATAATATCTTTAAAAAAAGAATTCATTAAAAAAAGCATGACATGTAAAGAGGATTGGTATTATTTTGATATACATTTATTTTTCTTTCTGTGAGAGTAGAGTATAGCGGAGAGATTTAGAAAAAACCAAGCGCTCTAGAGCCCAGGGACAAGGGTTCAAATCACAGCTCTACCACTTGTTTGCTGTGAGGCCTCTAAAAAGTCACTTAATGCCCTGGGCCAAGGTTTCCTCACCTGAAAAGTAGAGAAATGACAACACCTCATGGTGTGGTGACAATTAATGAGGAAATACACAAGTGACACTCAGAACAGGGCCTGCCTTAGTAAGCCTGTATGTGTTCCTATTATTTATTATTTACAGACATAGGTACATAGATGGGGGTCCTGGCAGAGGGTGTACATTTATTTTCTACTGTGGCCTGCAGTAAAAAAAACATGCGAAACACACACACACACAACCCTGCTTTCCTTTCCTGCTTTTGCTAGCTTGGTTGGGACCATTCTCGAATGCCTCCTCTCCCTGTCATCTCCGTTACCACCTACACAGACTGTTAACAATACCCCTCTGGTGTCTCTCAAGAATACATGTCATATTGTAGCAGCTCTTCATGCCTGAGAACCAGCAAGAAATGAGGTGCTCCACACCTGGCCCACCTGCCCAGTGGCTCCCCCTAGAGACACATTTAACAGCCTTGCACCCACCTGCACTTATATTCCAGAAATGCAGAACTAATGTATTTTTTAAAAAGACAAAAAAAAAGAAAAAAAAGAAAGTTGTTGACATCCAGAATGTGGTGGTAGCTACACTGCTGCAGGATGGGATGAATGGCAAGGCTGACTGACACTCTTGTTTCTGACTTGAGCAACTTGCATAACCAAGTATGCAGACAGAAACAAGAGATGGAGAACAGGTATAGAGGGCAGCAGACAGACATCCCTGAGGACTGCAGAATGGGGGCAGAAATCATGAGCAAGCATTTCTGAGCAGGCAGGGGACCCCTAAAGGCAAGTATCGGAATTGTGGGATCAGCCATTCCTCACCCATGTGGAGAATGGTCCTCAGATAAAATCTCAGGGGATCTGGCCTGGGGAAAAAAGGGGAAGGTAAGGAGTGAGAGACAGAAAAAGGGAGAGAGAGAAGAAGAAAGAAAAAAAGGAGAAAGAAAGAAAAGGAGAAGAGCAGATTTTACCCTTTACCATACAATATTGCTACAAACTGAATGATGATCAAATTTCTATTACACCCTATATATTGCATCTCCTATACCTGCTTACCAGGTGCAAAGTCCTTCTTGGATGCAACTTCAACCATATCCTATAGCACCCCAGTGTGCTATTAACTCCCTCTATGAAGCATACCATGTCACTACTGCCCACATCTATGATCAGCCTTCTGGCCCAGCAGATGAGTCACCTGTCATATGGCAGCACCAAACACACATGCCTACAACCTCAGCTCTGCAAGGAGTCTATTTGCCTCAGTAAACACAAATGCAGATGACAGTGGTTCCTGCTGAAGAGACAAGTAAGCATCTGTAGAGATGTCTAATGACTATTCTACATATACTTTCAACCCAGTAACTGGAAGATATACACAAGGGTTTTCTTACATGAAGAAGACTGTGAAGGCAGAACAGTCCAGGATTTTTCCGATCAACTGTGCTTTAGGAAAGTATTAACAGTCTTGTACAGGTTCTTGAAAACATTATTTATAGGGAAATCAACAAAAACTATTTTTTGTTGTAAGTTCTATAAGGTACATAATACCCTCAAATTATTCTGGTAGCTGTTCCACTGAACAACTTTATTTTAGGGAGAAAAATTTATCAAATGTTATTGCAAAAAGAAAGAGGAAAAAAAGACAAGGGGGAAAAAAGAAAACTTCAATTTTCTGGATACGAACAAAGACCATAAAGACTTATGCTTCTGCCTTGGCTGGTGTGGCTTAGTGGATTGAGCACTGCCCTGCAAACCAAAGAATCACTGGTTCAATTCCCAGTCTAGGGCACATGCCTGGGTTGCAGGCCAGGTCCCCAGTAGGGGGCGCACAAGAGGCAACCAATAAACACACTGATGTTTCTCTTCCTCTCTCACTCCCTTCCCCACTCTAAAAATAAATAAATAAAATCTTTTTAAAAAAGACTTGTGATTATGTGATTGAATTTTTGTGATAATGTCGTGTTTTTGTTTTTCTCAGCAATATGAAATAGGCTTTCTGACGTTTAACTAGCCCAACTTCACCCATGAAGTTCTGTGCCTGCTGTGTGACTGTCATTCAGTGTTGCCCTCAGTGCCTCCTCTTCACTTTCCATTTTCTTTCAATGTAGTGTGAAGCATCTTATTCTTTCTAAGAATTCCAATTTGCCTTAACTCTTTTGATGCTGCAGCCATTTAAATAAAAGTTAGTTCAAACTAATGATGTAGAATGTTTTGACCAAAATGAGCTGGTCTACAATGCCTCATAAAACAGCAGTGTAGAGCTCTTAAAAGGCATGAAAGAGGTTAAGGGGGGGATAAATGGTATGGAAAAACTACAAAAAAAAATCCAAATAAGTGGAATTCCTATATCAAAAGATGTATAGGTGTGAAATTTATGAGAAATGGTCAATTAAAAATGAGTTGAAACATTTTACATCCTTACTAGCAATATATGTGAGGTGTAGTTACTCCGCATCCTTGCCAACATGTCATTGTCAGTCTTTATGACTTTAGGCATTTTTATGGATGTGTAGTGGAACCTCCCTCTGGTTTTAATCTGTATCAGTGATACAGATTAGACCGGTGATATTGATCATCTTTTAATCTGGCTATAGGACCTTCACATATCCAAAGATGAAAGTATCAGTCAAAGTCTTTTGCTCCTTTATACTGAATTGGTTTCTTTTTATTATTGCTTTGTATATGCTTTTCATATATAATAAAGTAAATTGTTGCATATTAAAAAAGGTAGCTCATAAAAGTTGCTTGTAAAAGAAAAAAATGAATGAAGGAGGCATATACAGTCCTACAGCTTCTACAGTATCTTGATTGTCATTAGATCCTGAAAAAGAGGTCACTGTGGAAGAAAAGCTTCCAACATGCATACCTGGAGCTCTTAGAAAACAAACACTCACTCTTGCTTTCACAGCTGTGGCAAGTGAGGTTGCAACTTTTTGTTCTGGGATTCTCTGGCTCTTCTGACAGTCCACTCCCAAGAAGCTCACATGTCACAGGAGCAGGAAGGACACCTAACACCACATATAACTCCCAGAGGGCAGCCAGGAGCAGCCCAAACCTCTCAGACTCAAAGGGGACCCAACGGGGCTGACTGCTTCACAAGCTGCCAAAATCAACACTGCTTCCCTATGTACAAGATCCTCTGACTGTGTAGAAACAGCATTCAGGCAACACCAAAAACTAGGCCCTGTGAAGGGTTTCACTCACCGTTTATTTTTTGTTAATGACAATACTGGAACCTTTCCTTTCCCTATTCTTGCCTACTGCCTGGAGATGGGAGTCTTCAACCATCCAAGCAGTCTTGGGTCCCTGAGAGCCCATGAACCAGCTCGCACAGTAGTGGCAGGAGAAAGCCTATGATTCCCAGCTAAGCCTCTGCTGGGGCATCAGGGCACTGTGCCAGGTAGAAGTTACATGAGATAACAAGACCAATGGACACAATTTTCCCTACTCTTTCAGAAGCACCAATACCTCTAAAACAGGGATTAGCAAACTTTCTGTGAAGAGCCAGAAAGTATTTTAGTCTTGCAGGCTCCACTGTCATGACTACTGGACTCTGCTGTCATTGTTCTAAAGCAGCAATAGGTAAGATATGCCTAAATGGAGTTGCTGTGCTCCAATTAACTCGATTCACAAAAGTAAGTGGCAGGCCAGTGGCCCACACAACTTTGGCTCTAAGAGAGCAAACAAGCATAATTTTGTTCTTTTCAAAAAGAGGAACTTCAAATTTTTTTAAAAAACTCTTTACAGCAACAAAGCACTTCCACAAAGGACTTTCAGACCATATGTTGTTCTCCTTCCTCACTACTGATGGACAACCTTTTCCTTGGAAGGGGCACCTAAGCCTTGGTGTACCTTGTTCAGAAATAAAAACCTCAGATTTGTTATTAACCCATCTATAAAACAGGAAAAATAAAAACCATACATGACTAGGTCAAAAGGTGTCAGGCACAGAAGAGGGATTTCTCCCAAGGCCCCTGTCAGCACCCCACCACACACTCCCTTCCAGTGCCTTCCGCCATGACCTGGTCACTGCATGACAGGCACAATCAACCCCAGAAAAGATGCCTCCAAATGAACACAGGGCTGCATGCAGAGTAGAGAGAAAGGGATCTGGGAGTTGACAAGCTGGAGCTGAAGGTTTGTTCCATGTTCCAATACACTGGCTGTGCAATCTGGGAAAGATACCAGGTCTTGCAATCCATCTGTGTATATCCCCTCACAAAGCTCTCAAATGAATTCACAAGGTCCTGTTTGTATTGGGTTAGCCAAAAAGTCCATTACACTTTTTCCATAAAATAAAGAACACATTTTTTATTTTTCACCAGTAACTTTATTGGTCTGGATATGTTATGTCCACCATCTCCTGCCACTGGCTTTCAGTGGGTAACTGCCAGGGGTGCTACTAAATACCTTCCAATGCATAAAACAGCCCCACAACAAAGAATTATTTGGCCAAAACATCAATAGCACCAAGAAACTTCACAAATCATTTTTGACACATTTGATCAGTTATAGCAACTTCTTCATAAATTTTTTTTTGCATTTCAGTTGTGTTTTTACCATTTTTTAAATAATAAAGCATAATACACTGAAAATTGCGTACATTCTACCATCTTTGGTATTAAAATAGCTGCACAAAATTTCACCAATTTTGATGAGTTTTTTTTTTACATGTACACTGATACACCAGCTTTCACAATACAATGAAACAAATCTGTTTCAAATGAAAATAAGACAACTAAGCACTACTAGAGCTATCATACGGGAAAAGCCAAACAAACTTTTTGGCCAACCCAATTAAAAGCACTTCATCGATGTGAGTTACTGTTATCCTGAATGCAGAACAGAGGCAACCATTAACACTAAAACCAAGTTGAGGGCACTGAGTTCTTGCTTTAGTAAGAGAAAGGCTGAGAGCTTAATGACCATAGACCTTCTTATCAAGTGAGCTGCTATGGGACCAAAGAGATATGCAGGTTGGGTTATGCCCATACATTCTAATTTATCTTCATGTTCACCTGCAAGAAATCTGGGGAAATGCATGTATTCATTACTGCCTCATGAGTGACCTCAAAAAACCAGGAAAAATCTACACAGACCTATAAAAAAGGAAATGCAATCAGTGAGGTCCCTGTAGAGAAAATTTTGGCAGTAAAATTCCAGCCCAGGAGTGAAAGACCAGCACCATTGTCCTGGTTCTGCCGCTAACTAGACCCAACTTCCCTTTCCTGTGAGCATTTCTGTACCTGGTCTTGAACCCTAACAGATCAGTTAAGGGACCAAAGTAAAGAATGGCTGTAAAAGGGCTCTGTAGCACATTACCGTCACCCTGCCATGCAAACCTCCAAACCTTACCCAAAACACCATTATGCTGACAATAGAATCTTAGTTACCATCAAAATTACAAATGCACCCACCAAGATGGAGGAGTAGGTAGACACACTGTGCCTCCTCGCACAACCCAAACTAAGGACAACAAAAATTTAGAAACAAAAAAACAACCAGAACAGAGAGAAATGAACTGTACGGAAATCTGACACCCATTCATCCAGACCTGTAAGAGGGGCAGAGTCGGAGGCCGACGGAGAGGGGTCGAGGGGACCCGGCAGGAAAAAGCAGTGGCTGGCAGATGCAGGCACGCAGGGCGCAGGAGGCAGCTGGCAGACCCCAGATGCACAGGGGCAGCTGACAGACCGGTGGCAGACCTTGGGCATGGGAGGCAACGAGCAGACCCAGTAAGGTGCACAAGGCAGCTGGCTGTCTGCAGTCACACATTTGCACGCAGATAAACCAGGCAAAAATGAGCAGCAACACAGACCCGCAACCCAGAGACCCAGTGTTGGGAAATAAAGCCCTTAAAAGCACCGATTGAAAACATCTGTGGGAGTTGAGATGCCCGGAGAATCTACCAGCCTCACAGGAGAGTTCCCTGGGGAGACTCACAGGGTCCTAGAACATACACAAGCCCACCTGCCCGGGAGCCAGCACCAGAAGGGCCCAATCTGCTTGTGGGAAGTGGCACAGGGGACTGAAGTCCTAGAGAGAGTAGAGCAAGTGCCACTGCTCCTTCTCGGAACCCACCCCCACATACAGTGTCACAACCTAGCCACTGGGTTGCCCCACCCTGGTGAACATCTAAGGCTCCACCCCTCAATACATAACTGGCGCGACCAAACCAAAAAAAAAAAAAGCTCAAACAGAACAAATCAAAGCCCCACAGCCAATACTTTTAAGCGACCAAGACATAGCCAGCCTATCAGATGCACAGTTCAAAGCACTGGTGATCAGGATGCTCACAGAATTGGTTGATTTTGGTCGCAAATTAGATGAACAAATGAAGGCTACAATAAGTGAAATGAAGAAAAATGCACAGGGAACCAATAGTGATGGAAAGAAAGCTGGGTCTCACATCATTGGAGTGGACCAGAAGGAAGAAAAAAACATAACAATCAGAAAAGAATAAAGAAATAAGAATTCAAAAAAATGAGGAGAGGCTTAGGAACCTCCAGGACATCTTTAAATGTTCCAACATCCGAATTATAGGGGTCCAGAAGGAGAAGAGG
>JAPYXV010003544.1:0-12148 GCA_028533065.1 Trachops cirrhosus
TGTTTCCATTTATTTGTGTCCTCCTTGATTTCTTTCTTCAGTGTTAGGTAGTTTTCTGAATACAAGTCAAGCAACTATTTTAAAGTGAGGGAAGCTGGCAGACAGAGTGAGTATTGCAGTAGGGAGTCAGTGAAATGAATAGGTATGAAGAATATAAAACATTGTTAAAGAGCAAGAACTGTGATTTTTGAGGCAATTCGGCCCCTGTGTTTACATTTATATAGAAGGTTGTTTATGAGATTGTCGTAATGTGCATTTTTACGTTTTTAATGCCTAATGGTGTTGCCATTGAGGTACTAGGAAGAGAATGATAGACCCATTTCCAAGACAGGTTCTGGGTTTAACTTCCTCATAATTTCTCAAATGGCTCAGAGTTGAAATTTTTGAGGAGGGGACATCTGACTGACTAACAATCTCTGAGCCTTAAAAAAAAATCAAAATTTAAAAGCAATGACCCTGGAAGCAATGGAAAGGGATGCACAAGACTTTCTGCTGAGTTTTGTTTCACATCACTGTTCAGAGACTATAATCAGAGACCTAGGAAAATTAAACAAGTCTTCCACTGTTGTGATGGACATCATTTGTAGTCATAAACATTTGGTGAAACAGAAGTTAGTCATTTCATTTTGACATTAATTCACCTATCCAGATGGGATTACACACTGTGGGATTACTTTAGAAGCTTACTTATCTTTAAATATCACAATAGCTGTCTCTTGATGTTTGCTAACCTTTTCGTAGCTTTCATTTCTAACATAAATTCCTATTAAAATGGGTAGTTGAGTTTGAACTTATTTTCAGTTGGGAATGGAGTTGCCTTTAAAAATAGAAACACATTTCAAGGACATTTATACTATAGTTGGCTTTATAACAAGAGAAATAATATGGTTAATGACTAACACTATCACCTTTAACAGGAATCAAATCAACAAAACAAACAAGCAAAATATAACCAAAGACACTCAAACTGAGAACAGGCTGACAGTGACCAGAGGGGAGAGGGGAGGGAATTTCAGGGGAAGGGGGGAAGGGTTTGCAGGAACTAGTATAAAGGTTACATGGACAATAACAAGGGGGAAATGAAGATGGGAGGGAGGTGGGGAGTGCTGGGGGTGGGCTGGGATGGGGGTAAAGGGCAGAAAACTGTAAATGAACAACTAAAATAAAAAAAAATTAAATCTGATCAGTTATTTAATATGTGAATCAAAGTAAAGACAAAATATTACATAGTCCAATAACAGTATATCTTAGCCATTTCTTTATTCATTTAATATGTAATCATTGAAAGCCCACCTTGAACCAGCCACAACAGGAGATATCACTGAATGATAAATTCTTGATCACTCTTATCATGTCACTTAGTCTACTGGGGGAATCAGAATTTAAACAAACAATTACAAATAGGAGATTGTGTTTGTTTTAATACAGTAGCAACTTTACTGAGGTATACTTGACAATCACTAGACTACACATATTTATAGTATACCATTTGATAAGTTTGTATACAGTGATCCCTCACTTACCGCAGGAGTTACGTTCTGGAGACCCCCACAATAGGTGAAAATCTGCAAAGTAGTGGCATTATATTTATTTTATTATTTATATATATTTTAAGGCTTTATAAACCCTTCCCACACTCCTATAAACGTTTTCCACACTCCTATAAACACTTCATATGCTCTTAAACACTTTCTACACTCTTAAACCTATGTAATTTTAATAACATATAAAATTCTATATGGGTACTCACCAGTGAAGTATACAGTCGTCCCTCACTATATCGAGGTTCACTTATTGCGGTATAGTAAGGGACGACTGTATACCAATGACTACATCACCACATTTAAGATAATGAACATATCCATCACCTCCAAAAGTTTTCTTGGACCCCTTGGTAATCCTTTCTTCTTAACCAACCTCTTCTTGCCTCCTCCCCTGGCAACTACTGATCTGTTCTGTGTCACATAGGTAAGTTCACATTTTTTAGAATTTTATATCAATGAAATCATAGCATATGCATTCTTTTTTACACAGCTTCTTTGAATCAGCATAATTATGTTAAGCTTTATCAACATTGTTATTGGTATCCATACTTCATTTTATTGCTTAGTAATACTCCATTGAATGAATATACCACAATTCATTTTTCTACTCACCTGTGATGGATAGTTGGGTTGTTCTCATCTGGGATATTACAAATAAAACCACTGAAGAAGCCTAAGTTTTAAATACACCCAGGTGGTAAGTGTACAGCGGGAGAAATGGAGTTCAGAATAGAGGGAGTATCAGGTGACTGCACTTTGGAATAAGCCTTACACGCCAGAAAGGGGTTTGAAAATTTTTCTCTAAACCTCCTTGCCTTTGGCAGTTATAGGGATAAGGCAACTTAAAGACATAAAGAGGATTTAATACATATTTTGAGAAGTCTTCTGAGAGGCTCCATACCCAGAGAAACTATGTACATGCTACACATTCCCTGGGAGCAAACTTCAGTTATTTGGGAAGAATGAACATTTTGATCCATACACATGTGCTCCTCTTTTGTGTATAAGGCGCCCATTAGCTTTGTCTAGGCTGATGTCACCAGAAACCAGGGACTATGCCTCACAGGTGACTGAATCCTTAGCTTCCATTGCAGTATCTGAAACATAGGTTCACTCTGTAAATATTAGTAGAAGGAAGGGAGATAGAATTGGAGGAAAGGAGGTGTTATGGGGGGAAATTAATGAATAAATAATGAACAAATCAATAAAAGTTGAAATATACTATGTAAATATCTTCATCTAAATTATTAGTTTTGGCTAAGAGCACTGATAAAACAGCTGCTAGAAAACTTGCATAATTCTAAAACTTTTTATGATGATTTCTATGGTCTGAAATAAGAGTAAAACCCCATGGTCAAGAGGGGCTCTTTGGTGAATAACACTGCATTCACACTTGTGACAGCATTTTTCTTTTTTTTACTTTGTAGTAAATAAAATAAAAATAAAATAGCAATAGAATCTCACTACACAGTGAGCTCTGAAATGTCAAGTACTAATGTACCCTCAGTTCATAGTACAGTGCCTGTTGATATTCAAAGGTAGCCCAGGTTAAGCTCATCATTACAGATAACCAAGGATTCAATCTTCAATAACCCAGGAGAAGCCACTTAAAGGTCACTGATCTTCCCTTCTCTCCTTAAAGCAAGCAATAACCCATGACAGAACTGCTCCCTGTACTTTTCACATTCCCTACATTTGTTCCTACAGTAGACCCCTTATCTGAGGGGTATGTTACAAGACCCCCATCCCAAGGGTGACTGAATTCACAGTATGGAAACCTATTTTTGCTATCATTTCCTATTCCTCTTATACACTTTATGGCTTCTCTTTGGCATATTCAAATTGCCAGCATCTCTACTTTTATGTTTAGGGCCATTATTTAGTAAAATAATGGTTGCTTGAACACAAGCACTGCGATACCATAACAGACAATCTGATACCAGAGAAGGCTACTAAGTAACTAATGAGTAGGAAGTGTACACAGTGTAAATTATGCTGGACAAAGGGAAGATTCATGACCTGAGTGGGACACAGCAGAGATGTCATCACACTACTCAGAATAGTGTTCTATTTAATACTTATAGACTACTTATTTCTGAAATTTTCCATGTAATATTGTTGGACTGTAGTTCACCGTGGGTAACTGAAACCATGGAAAGTGAAACTGTCGATAAGGGGGCCTACTGTGATGGTCTCTTTATATGGAATGCCCTTTCAAACTTCCATATGTTTTTCATATCTGCATCAAAACCCCACCCACCTTTGAAAACCCCGAGACCCCTTAATTCGTGAAGGAACCTCTAACTGCTTAATTGACAAAAGGTCCGTTTATCACTGTACCCATAGTAGTTTGTTTTCTTTCTGCTTCTATGATCCTCATTCTATTATGCCTTGTACTATCCTTAGTTGTCTATTTGCCTTTTTTTAAACTGTAATACTCAGAAGAGATCTGTCTTACTCATGTCTGTACTTCCTACAGTGGCTTTCAATATGACTTACAAATAGTAAGAGCTTAATAAATGTTTGTTGGCTTAATAAATAGACTAATGAATAAAAAGAATGTAAACTTTCTAGTGTTTGTTCACATTATGTGAATGGTTAGAAGGAATACACTTACCTTATATTCTCACACACTATTCTTACACCAGCATGAGAAAGCCCCATGTTATGTACACTTTATGAAGAATAAATTGCATAAAAAAATGTCATTTTGATATATCAGGTTATAAGTCACCATCTCTTTGATTGTAACTGATCCATCCAAGTAATTAGCCAATATGTAGGAAAGATCCTGAACAAATAAACATAGTTCAAGCAAGTTTCAATGGGAAGAGTTGCAAGGCAGAAGTCTCATACATCTATAAAGATAAACAATAGAAACTATCTCTTGGGGAAAAAAAGAGATTTCAGAGTTCTGGATTTATAATTTTATGGGATATCCAGAAAATGAGTATGAAATTTAAAAGGCAAAAAGAACAATGATAAAAGTAACACAGCCACAGTTATAACTCTACCTAGGTTCAGCCTAACATAAGCCAAACTCTGGGTTTAATGTTGTAATCTTACATATTTGGTACAGAGGGGGAAATATGTTCTTATATTTTACTTTGAAATAAGGATACAAATTTCTACTTTTAGGTATGATGTAGTAATTTGCCACAGATAAATGATCCGATGAGGACAACTAGAAAATACAGATAAAGTATAAGAATTACTGTATTAAACCACAAAATATGAAAACAACAAAGAATAAGGAAAATAAGATTTCTGAGCTCACAAATTCTGTAACTTCTAAATTGGTGAACTCTAAGGAATTAATGCTTCAGAGGTGAGCTAAAGATCTGAAGCCACCTTTTTCTTGGGAGTGTTTGCCAATTTTGGGCACAGTTTAGGGGTTCATAATCCATATTTTGTCCTAGCAAGTGGCCACTGCAGAGAAACAAAGAAACTAGTAGAAATAAAGGATGGGGAAAAATAGGCTTTCAGTGGTTCTTATGGAGAATAATACAATAACTAAAAAATAGTAATACAAGAATGAAGTCTGTGTTTCACATACTCACAACTCTAAGCCTACTTGTCCCCCACACTGTACGGGGGTTGAACAGGTCTAGCATGCTCAAATAGGAGCTATTATATGTTTCAAACACTTCCAAACTACCCACATTTGTCAAATTATGAAACTGCATGTGACTTGACACTAAAGAGTTAAGCTGAAAACCTCTGAAAAGCAGGGCAGAAATCCCTGTTGTAATTAGTGCTGAGAAGAAACAGACCTGCCAGGTTTTTCATTGAAAACTTGACCCTAGAATTTGTTGGCTGTAAGCAGACATACAATGTTATCAAAACTGCAATCCAGTTTAACATAGCTGAGTACGTGACTGGATTAAGGCATGACTTCCTTCCTCTCTCTTCCCCATCTAGTGAAAGAAAAGACAAATCATCGATGGTGGGAAATCATATCACCTGGAGCCTCTGCAGATGTTATAGTGTCCAACATGCAATACAAAATTACTGGGCTTGGGAAGAGACAGGATCATTCAACTACTAACAAGCAGAAAATAGAAAATGACCCACAGATAATCCCAATGGAGATGTTAACAGGAAAGGGTTTAAAATAGGTATGATTAATTTGTTCAAGAAATAATTCAAAAGATAAGTGAAATAAATGAAAAGATAAAAACTTTCAAAAGAATTAAAATTTTAAAAAATATTCAAATAGATATTCTAGAATTGAAAACAATACCTGAAATTAAGAACTTTAAGAATGTGTTTAATAGCATATCAAAAGAAACAGAAGTATGAACTGTCAAATTGAAAATGTGTAACTGAAGCTTAATAGAATAGAATGAAAAAAAATCAGGAATATAGATAGTGTTATTGGAGTTCTACAAGGAGGGGAAAGATATAACACAGGAACACAGTGATATGTAAACAAATATTGGCCCAGAATTTTCCAGAACTGATAAACAACTCCAACTTACAGATACATGAAACTGAGCAGAGCTTAAACAAAATTTCTTTTTTCATGCCATCTAATCACATTATAGTCAAAATGCTAAAACTGAAAAACAAAATCTTTAAGACAGCCAGAGAAAAAAATCTTTGTTACTTTCAAAAGAGCAACAGTATGTCTAGCAACTAAATTCTCAAAGGAAATTATAGGCCAAAAGACAGTGAAATCAACATTTCTATAATGTGGAAAGGAAATTACTGCCAATCAGGAATTCTACGACTAGCAAAATTATCTTTTAACATTCATGTTAACACAAATATATTATCAAAGAAACAAAAACTAAGAGAATTCATCATTCATAGTAGATCTGAAGTACAATTACTAGAAAGACTTTTTGAGGTAGAAGAAGAAGGATCCAAAACACAGAAATGAAAAGGAATTAAGAAAATGGAAAAGCTAAATATGTATATAAATTAATATTTAATATATAAAACAACAGTATCAATGTTTAAACTTAAAAGGTAGATGGAATTAAAATGCATTTAAAAAGTAGAAACAAAAACAGATTTAGAAGATGCTAAGATTCCTATATCACCAGAGCATTGAAAAGGAATAATATGCATCGGACTGTAACACATCATGAATCCCTTAGTAATCTCTAGGGTAACCACTTTCAAACTAGTTATATTGGCAATTAGATTAAACAAAAAAGATTGCATATTTAAAAGAAAACTAAGATTGTCATATTGGATATTTAGAATATTCTCCTTAAAAGAGATACACTTTAAATATTAGGACATAGAAAGGTGAAAACTAAAAGTATGTAAAAAGATGTGCTATGAAAATATTAACTAAAATAAATCTAATATAATTAAGACAAGAAGCATTACTAGAAATTTAAAAATATTTTTAAAAGGATAAGTGAATTAATCACCAGCAAAATGGTGCAGCCTTAAATCTGTAGTTTCAATGTAGCTTCAAATAACAGTTTCAAAATACACTTTAAAAATTGTCAGAGTCTAAAAAATAATATGTAAATAAATCCAAATAATATTATCAGACTGTAAAACATTTCTCTCAACAGGTGATAAGAGAAGCAAACAAAAAATCCTTAAGACAGATAGACTGACAAACAAGTTGGGTACAACTATACCACAGAGTACCACCCACGAATGAAAAGAAATTAACTATTTATAAATGAAAGAATATGAATAAACAGCATTGTTATATACTAATTTAAAAAAAGCTAGACAAAAGTAAGTATACACAGTACAATTTCATTTATATAAAATTGTAGCCCTGACTGGTGTGGCTCAGTGGATTGAGTGCTGGCCTGCAAACCAAAGAACTGCCAGTCTGATTCCCAGTCAAGACACATTTCTGGGTTGCAGGCCAGGTCCCCTGTGGGGGGCACACAAGAGGCAACCACACATTGATGTTTCTCTCCCTTTCTTTCTCCATCCCTTCCCCCTCTCTAAAAAATAAATAAATAAAATCTTTAAAAAAATAAAATTCAAATAATTTGTGGTGAAACAAAGCAGATCAATGATTGTCTGGGGACAGAAGTAGGGAAGGGATAAGTGGGAGGGTGAGCTATGGCAATGGTTTCATGACCGTATAGATATAGCAAAACTTACCAAATTGTACACATCAAACATGTACACTTCACATTTTCATGTTAATTAGACCTCAATGAATCCATTAAAAAACTGGTAAATCTAGAGAAGATCTGAACAATGCAATTAACATATGGGCCCAAATGGCAAATACAAGCTAACGGAAGACTTTGCATACAACATTAGAATTAACATCCCTCTCAAGTTCACATGGAATGTTTATCAAAACTGACCATATTAGAGGCTTTAAAGAAAGCCTCAACAATGTTAAAAACACTGAGATTATTCAGAGTATATTCTCTGACCACAGTGGAATTAAGGTAGACTAATAAAAGATGACTAGAAAACCCAAATTCTCTGGAGTTTAGCAAATATTCCCCTATATAATGGGTGAAAGAATAAGTAACAATGGAAATTAGAAAGTAGTCCAAATTGAATGGTGATGAAGATGAGATATATCAATATTTAGGCGATGCAGCAAAAGCCGTGCTTAAAGGGAAATGTATAACTTTGAATGTTGTGGAAAAGAAGAGAGGTTGAAACATGACCAAGAAACATCATACCTTAAAAAACAACAAGAAAGAAAATGAATGGCGGAAGTCAATGAATAAAAATATAAGTACAATATAGACAATCAACAAAATCAGAAGATAATTTTTAAGAGTTTTAAAAAATTGATAAATCCTTAGCAAGATTAATTAAAAAGAGAGAAAATAAACTTTTTTCTGTTTGTATATGAGAGAAAACAAATACACAAAATCACAAAAAAATAAAATCTCATGAAAGTCAAATTGCCAAGCCCAAGTTTTGCATGAATACAAGCAAATGAGTTTCATATTTTTTTAAATTAAATGTGTCTCTAATACAGTTAACTTTCCATTTACATTATAACCAGTTATCTTACAAAGTATGAAGCAATTTTTTTCAAATGCCTTTTTATGTCTTTGTTTTTTTTCTCAATTGAGATACTTTAATATGCATGAGTGCTGAAAAATTAAATCATTTCTAAATATAGACATATTATACATATAACATATATTATAACACTTATAGTTGTTTAAATTACCTTAATTTAATATAATCATCCAATACTTTTTAAAAGACTTTAATAAAATTGTTAGAGAAAAAAGGGAGATACAATTAATGTTATGTGTAAGTTTCACTAAAGGTAATAAATATACTGCACAAAATTTTTGAATAAAATAGTATTATTTAGGAATCTACAGATTTTCATGGTTTTATTTGTCATATTATCATAAACTAAACAATGGCTTCCTGAGTCCATACTTACATATACCTCACCTCAGAAAATTCTTAAAATCTACTTTTATTTGGGTTTATCCAAAGCTAAAATTATTTTCCCTTTTTATTCGATATTTTCAATTAGATTTGCAAACTCTCTGTAGATCATGATAGCAAATTTTTCAGGACAAAGAAACAAAGCTGAGGCCACACAGAAAAACTCTGATTTGTGGTGAAGGAAGATTGAAAGTTTTCCATTTGGAGTAAAAATTTTAAGTGAATCCTAACCTCTCAGGTCAGTAGTCTGAAGGTGAAATAAGGAAAATTGTGTCAAATCCTCACAGAGGAAATATTGTATATACATGGTTTTATGACATTAAAATGCACCATTCTGAATGAAACCCATTTTATATAAGCACAGATGCATGAAGAGAAGCAATTCGGGAGAAAAACACAGAAACAACCTCAAGCACAACATTAAATTATACTGCTGGTTTATTTGGTAAAAATTCATATCAGCTTCTGCTACATAGTTAATTTTTTATGTTCAGTATTTACTGATGACATTCACATTATATCTGTATTCTCATATCTGTATTCATAACTATATATCAGGGTGATTATTTTGATAAAAAATTTTGAATGTTCCACAAGCCTCTACTTACGTTCCTTTTTCTCCCCCAAAGTACATACATAAATCAATGTTTACTTTTATGGCCACAAAGTCCACTATTTTAGATGGTGCTTATATCAGTAATAGTGTGGCCTTCTGAGGAGTACATGGTAGAAAGGGGCAGAACCCACATGAAAATAACTCTCTAGAATTTTAATTAGTAAAGACATTTCTGTTTTTATATCCTCATATAATGTAATTAAAATGTATTACTGCCTACAATATTTTATTACTTTTATTGTTTACTATGTTGAAAAGAGAAAAAGACAGCTAGGTATAGCTCTATTTCTCTTTCTTTCATTGAACTCCTTATAAAAATAATATTTTCCATATTTATACAATTTTTCATTTAAGAAACTCAAGATGGAAAGAAGGAATGTGTTACACATACTCTTTTTCTTTTTCACTTTACTTACTAAAAAAATCAGTGCTATGCTTCATTTTTAACTGTACAGACACAGTTTGAACAAAAATTCTAATTTTAGGGAATGAAGCTGTCAATAGAATTGTTTTTGATCGACCACTATTCATTCAGCTGTTGTAGAGCAATGCACCAGACACCGTGTTACATCTTTCTTTGCTTTAGCTGAGAACACACAATTCAAATTTTCCATCACTTATATTGCTTTTGTTTGTATGCTTTTTGTCACACTTCATTTTTCAACTTTATTAATAAAATGTTTAGAAAAGTTGAATTCTACAAATGAGATCTTTTACTTATACCATTTTATTAATAGCGTTTAACTTCAGCTGTTAAACTATTAACATGTAATTTTTAAAAGCTGCTATATTACATTAGCAGGGTAAATGCACTCCTATGAATAACAATAAACCACTCACAATTTACTAGGAGCTCAATTTAGCCCAAATTATATTGTTAACAATATGCCTGGTTTACTCTCAGAAATTAACATAAAACACCTTATGCTGTTTATGCACTCTATAACTCATAGATGGAATGGGCAATTGAAATTGCCAAAATTAACAATTAAACCAGGCTTTTCAGAACAGCTATCAATATATCAGCTGTATAAAGCATATGCCCATCTCTTTTCTTCTATCTCGATGTCTCCACTTGGGTTGTGTACAGTGGTGCAGTGAAACATGTCATATTGACCTTCTTTAAGGATATTCTGTTTTATAGGCTTGATGGGCCACCCATAAAATTAAGAGTTTCACCAGGAAGACAAACAATCCAATTTAAAAAAAAGGGCAAAGGATCTGAATAGACACTTCTCCAAGGAGAACATACAGAGGGTGCAAAGACATCTGAAAGAATGCTCAATATCATTAGCCATCAGAAAGATGCAAATTAAAACAACAGTGAGATGCCACCTCACACCTGTAAGAATGGCCATCATAAGCAAACCAACAAACAAGTGTTGGAGAGGTTGTGGAGAAAATGGAACCCTGGTGCACTGTTGTTGAGAATGTAGACTGGTGCAGCCATCCTGGAAAACAGTATGGAATTTCCTCAGAAAACTAAAAATGGAACTGCCTTTTGACCCAGCAATCCCACTGCTGGGATTATACCCTAAGGACCCTGAAACACCAATCCAAAAGAACCTATGCACCCCAATGTTCATAGTAGCACAATTTACAATAGCTAAGTGCTGGAAACAGGCAAAGTGCACGTCAGTAAATGAGTGGATCAAAAAACTGTGATACATTTACACAATGGAATAATAAGCTGCAGAAAGAAGGAGCTCCTACCCTTCGCTACAGCATGGATGGAACTGGAGAGCATTATACTAAGGGAAATAAGCCAGGTGGCAAAAGACAAATACCATATGATCTCGCCTATAAATGGAACCTAATCAACAAAACAAACAAATGAGCAAAATAGAACCAGAGGAATGGAAACAAGGAACAGATGGACAGTGACTAGAGGGGAGGGGGGAAGGAGATAACAGCGGAAAGAAGTGGGGGGTCCAGTCAAAATATATGTAAAAAGGACCCATGGGGATTGACTGTGGGAGAGGGAGGGTGGGCAGGGTTAGGGAGAGCCATGGGGGGAAAATTGGGACAACTGTCATAGAACAACAATAAAAACAACTTTCACTACTATTACAAATAACTGTAGTAACTCTCTTAGAGCAAGAAAGAGCAATAGCAAACCTTATACCCTTTACAGAAATTTCTCTACAACATTCTTAAATAATATCTAGAAGAAATGCTAACACCTTCTAGGTTATTACTATGCACTACTTAACACCCATGATCATCCATGAGGATTTATGAGTTAACTGCTGAGACACAGAATTGTAGAGTAATGTCTCCATGATCTCCCAGTCAAGGAGTGGCAGAGAGAAGCTAAGAAGAGCACTTGGATACTCCAGTGGCAGCTTTTCAATATCTGTGGTGAGTCAGTCTCTACTTAAGCAATCCTTTTTTAAATAAATTTTATTGATTATTCTATTACAGTTGTCCCATATTTTTCTCCCCTTTATTTCCCTTCACCCTGTACACCCCCTCCCACCATCATTCCCCCACCTTAGTTCATGTCCATGGGTCATACATATAAGTTCTTCAGCTTCTCCACTTCCCATACTATTCTTAACCTCCCTCTGTCCATTTTCTGCTTACCATTTATGATTCTTATTCCCTGTACATTTTCCCC
>JAPYXV010003545.1:0-12148 GCA_028533065.1 Trachops cirrhosus
CAATCCTGCTTTTGATTCCTTCTACTGGGTTCTTCAGTTCAGAAATTGTATTCTTCATTTCCTCTTGGCCCTTGTTGATAGTTTCTATTTCCTTTTTCATGTTGAGATAGTTTGCAGTGAGTTCATTGTAGCTTCCCTGTAGTTTCTGGTATCTCATCGTGAGCTCATTGAGCTTCCTGATAATCATTGCTTTGAACTCAATATCTGATAGTTGAGTTATCTCTATTTCATTTAGCATTCTTTCTGAGGCTTCCTCCTTTCCCTTCATTTGGGGATTGTTTCTTTGTCCTCCCATTGTTTGTGAGACTCTTCTTGCTAGCCTCAGCTTCTTAAATTGATCTGTTCTAGCTCCCTGGGTTTATGGTGTGAACTTCTGTGGTAGAATACCTGTGAGATACAGTGGTGCAGTCTCCTTGATCTCCAGAGCTCACTGGTCTTCGGCTGTCATTTAAGTTGGGCTCTGTTTGTCTTTGGGTTTTGATTGCTGTTGGGTCTTTCTTTGGTGGGTTTTTCCCACCAGCTGGTTAAATGAGGGTCACTCTGTCCACCACCTTTTGTATTTTGTTGTGCTGGTGAGGGCAGGTTGTGTTGAAGCTGGTTCTTCCATGTGTATACGGTTTTGAGTATTCTCTCTTGCTCTTGCTCAGTTGTTTGTAGTAGGTGGTGTCTCCACTGTTTAGTTGTATTTCCAGATAGGTCCTGGATTGAGGTTTGTGTGGTTTCCACTCCCTCCTTCACCTTCTGTTGTTATCTGTTAGTGGTTCCTTCGTTGTTGGGTTTCCTCTTCCAGTGCGTATCCTGGTGTTCACCACTTCCACCTACTCTTTTTTGTGATCATTTGGAGGGGGAAGGCAAAATGGTTTAGGACAGCAATAGAGTATTCTATGATATTTACAGTAGCAGCCAGTAGAGAAGACATAGGAGATCCTTTGGATATGTATAGTGCTAACCATGATCTTCCACCCAACTAGCCAATTTTTAGAAAGAATAGAAAGAAGATAAGACTCTTGTTGGGGAAGGAGAGGATTGTGAGTTGGATCTAGAAAGCAGTGAGGTTGTGGGAGGTCAGATTCTGAGGTAAGGTGAGAGTAAAGGAGATTAAATAGGTGTATTGTGTGAGAGAATAGAGTTAGCCCCTATAGGAATAGAGTTTGGGAAACTGTGAAGTGGGCTAAGATCTGGGAGGGGTGTTGTGAAGTATTTACAATTATATGGAACAGCTATTATTTACAATAATATTAGAGCAACAATCATATGACAGAATCTATGTGTTGTAGATAACAGCAATAGGGAGTAGTGTGCTAATGGGACACAAGTGAAGTGAAGGACAGTAAATTAGCAATACACAATGAAAGAGATATCAGGGGAAACCTGTCAAATGATACAATATATCCAGCCTAGCAAAGCAGACTATACAGAAAGAAGAAGATACCAAAATACTATTAAAATAAAAGATGTAAGAATAATGGAAAAAGTAATAATAATACAAATATGCAATAACTTGCAGGTTCTCTGTAATAGCAAGTGAAATTTGTCTCACTGTCACAGCTGTTGTGATGCCCCTTCTTTGGGTCCAACTCTGTTGTTTTCACAGTTCCAGGATTTTTTTTTTTTTTTGGTCTCACTTGTACGTATTTAAAAAAAAAAAAGGCAGATGAAGGAAAAAGAGATAAAATTGGAGGAAAGAAAGGAAGAAGGAATAAAATAAGAAAGAAGAAAGAAGGAAAAAGGAATTGAAAGAGAAAAAATAATAAAAATTTAAAATTATTAAAAAATAAAAATAGAATAAAATTAAAAAGCTTCTTGGTTTCAGAGTGGCCACAGAGTCCTTGGTTTTTCTGGGACAGAGACCAGTTTTTCTGGTCTTTTAGGCTGCAGCAGGTTTAGGGGCGATTAGTATGACTTTTCTTCCTTCCCAATCTTCACTCAGTCAGCCACCTGAACTGTCTGGGGAGCTATTCTGGCACCTCTCCCCTGTGCTTTGGATGTGGGATCCAGGCCTTTCCCCAAGGTTACTGCTGTGGGCTGGGGTGCAGGGGTGTGCTCATGCACACACACGTGCGCTTGGCCAGGCTGCTTCACCCTTCCCAGTGCTATGGGGGTGCACAGGGTCTTCCGCACAAGCACAACCTTCCACGCAACCTTGGATCACTGCCCGGCTGGGTGGCAGGGAGGCCGGAGTGATTGCTGTAAGAGAATTCCCCAAACAGTGTCTGTCTTTTCACTTTTTCTTTTTGAGAAATTCCTCCTACTCAAGCCTGCTGCTCCATACAGTGGCCTGGCCTCTCCCACAGCCCAATTCTCTAGCCAGACCAGTGACTGGGGTTCAGGGCCCATTGCCCTACTCTCAACTCTGCTGGTGTCCACAGACTCCAAGGGTGCTCACGGCCTCTGTGTGTTTGCTAGCAACCGGGTGCCGCTCAGACCTTGTTTGGCTGCGGAGGAAGCAGTTGCCCTTGCTCTCTCCCAAGGACTCTGTGCAAACCCAGCAGCAGGTGCCGGGCCTGGGGCTGCAGAGCCCCTGGACCCCGCACTGGTCCCTGCAACCTTATTGTCCTGAAGCACTCTCCTTACCATCTGGCTTTTCGGTTCTGCTACAATTTTTGGTCTCTTCTTTTCATATGTTGAGGTATTGTTGTTGTTTGCTCTTTTACTCCATAGATCAGCTAGGATTTTCTCCCATGTGTAGGGGGGAAGTGGAATCTGCTCCCTCCTACCCCGACACCATCTTCCTCTCTCCTGAACTTCATTGTTAATATGGTTTTATCCAGGCTAATTTGACATACGCAAAAATGTTAGGCATTACATAATGCATGTCACCTGATTCTCAGCAAGTAGCAGAAACCAATTTTTGCTGATTTAAGCAGAAAGGACATCTTTTAAAAAGATACTGAATAGTTCACAGATTCTGTGTGGGTTGTAGAAACAGACTACAGGCCATCCACCCAGGGCTGTGCCCCAAACCATTGGCAGGTCCAGGCACCATGGCACTGACCCATGGAGACAAATGCTTCCCCACCTACAGCAGGATGGCAGTCTTTTAGGGAGGCTGGGTGGGTGCTAGGTGCTCTTCATCTCCCAATCACACTTGTTTACAAATTCATTTGTGTCCTGATATGACTCTTTTAACCCTTTCTGGCCTCTGTCAAAAGTGCTGTGATTGCCCTACCCCATTTCCTGGTCTACCTCTCTTCATCCTCACATTGTGCTGATTCTGGGACCCAGGCTATTTAAGGCCAAAGTTCTGAGCATGACTGGGAGGGCCACCTTCCACCAACCCTGTTTGGCCTCCCAAGATGTGGCATGTGTCTGCTACAGGCTCTGCATGAGACTTTGTGGGGTGTGCTTTGTGGGGCACCAGAGGGAACCTGAGCCTTGCGTGCTGGGAAGAGCAGGTCTGTGTATCAGGAGCTACCTGACCTGGGAAGTATGGACCAGGCTTGAAAGTGGCAAAACTCAGAGTGTGCCCTGGTGCCGATATCAGTACCTGTGGCTTCGGGTGTGCTTTCTGTAGTCGTGTCATGCACTGCATTTGAGGCATGCAAGGATTCAAGGTTGTCAGGCCTTCATTTTTGTTAGCTGGCCTTTCTCATTCTAGAAGTATCATAGGTCATGGACAGTGACCTTGCCAACGTCGGCCTTTCTGAATCAGCACTAGGGGGGTGGGAGGTGGGCTTAAAGGAAACAAATTTTAGGCAACAACAGTCAGAAAAAGAAGATAAAGGCATTTTGGTTTGTTTGTGAGACTACTTGGGGGTCATCTGGGATAATAATTCCTTGCAAGAGGGTGAGAGGAGGGTATTTTTATATAAAGAATGTAACAATCAAGTCCAAGTTTCTTCTAACATGTTCATAAACATGAAGGCATTGTGTTAGGTCCTCCAGGAAGCAGGCTTCAATAGCTACAAGTGCAAGAGATTGTTGGCATGACGCCTGCAAAGAATAAGAGGGAGGAGCAAGAAGAGACTGGGAAGCCTTCAGATTGCTGAGCAGGCCTAAACCTGTTGAAAGAGAGGGGCAGCAGAAGGACTGGGTGCAAGACTCAGACTCTGGGACAACTCAGAGAAAGCTGTCAGCCCAATGTGGAGCTCCAGCACCAAGAACACCCAAGAGGGCTTGCACATGGGGCAGAAGGGCAGGATATGGCACCCCTTTCCAGGCTTGTCATTGGCAGGCCATCTGGGAAGAGCATCCCCTAGGCCCTGCCGCCGGGGGCTGAACATGACCTGCTCTCCTCACAGTGACATCAAGTTCTTTCTTGAAGGTAGATCCAAGCGACTTGCCTCTATGGCTGCTATAACAGGCTTTAGCAACATTTCCATCAATAAAGATTATAATTTTCTAAATTAAAGCAATATACTATTTCATAATCATTTTAAACATGTAGGAAATATAAAAAGAAAAGAAAAATGCTTCTATCCCACTAGAGATTTTCTATTTGTAATATATACAGATAAGTATATTATTTTTATTTTAAAATAATATCATGCTGTACATACTGTTTTAAACCCTTTTCACTGAAACTATATTATGAACATATGCATACTCCCTTTTAATGCACATAAAGCTATGTATTTTCTAATGACTGCATAGTGCTCCTGTGTGTGAATGTACCTTCCTCTGTGTGAGTGGTTTCCTGCGGGCAAGCGCTGTGGATGTCTTCCATCTGTTACTGTAGACATCACTGCAGTGACAACCCCGGTTTGTGTGTTGTTCTTGCAGGTCTCCAGGGATTCCAGAGCTGTCCTCAGTGACTGTCTGAGGCTGTATCGTCTTGACAGTTAGGATGTTGTTCTACCCTGGGGCTCCCCTGAAGTGTTGCCAAGGATGCAGGAGTGCAAAAATAAGAACCCCAAAAGAAAAGCAACTGTGCCAGGTGGCTCTGAGGGCCCTTGTGGGACAAATAGCTGGACTGGGCATCATGACTCGGGGAAACCAAATTCCATGCCTCTTGGTGCATTCCTGCCAGGGATTATGGCCCTATAGAGCTGTTTATTTTGTTTTGTGTCTTGTTTTATGCCCACTGCTGCTTTCCAACACTTAATCCCCCAATTCCAAGGAGAAGAATAAAGGGAAGAAGATCCTCAGAGGTGGAGGGCCATAGGCAGAGTTACATCATGGTAAGGATAGCTTTCCTCTGCCTTCTCCTGGGAACATCCTCCACCTAAGCCTGGCACCAACAGTTACAGCATCTTCAGTTTCCATGCTGACCTGCAGGGGTAGCTCCCATGAGGATCCCAGAGAATTATTGTTCTTTCACTCAGACCCTCTCAGGTACTGGGATAGAACCTGGTCCAGGTACTGGCAAAGAGGCTGGTGGTAGGATGTTCCTGAAGCTGAAGACCAGAAGCCAAAGGGAGCTAGAAAGCAAATATAAAACTAGATTCTGCTGTTCTTGATTTTGTTATTAATGAACTTAATTTCTAAATCAAGCACCATTCTACTGCTTTTACAACTTTCGCCTTAATCATTCCAGGAGTTTCCCCTGCCCTTCTCCCTAGGGCTGGAACTATGTTCTCAGGCTTACATAATGTTGAATGAGAGAGTTCTTAGTGGTTCTCAGTCTTTGCAGTATATCCCCCTGACATCTGCTGAGCTAAGCGTCACCCCTGCTGACCCCGTACAGATGTCCACCGAGACCTGTGCATTCCCCATCTGCTATGTCAGCCACCATCCATGCTGGTCACTGCCTCCTTTCTGCTTTCTTGGGCTTTCTGAGTTTTCTGTTTTAAACATATGCTACTTTTGAAATTAGAAACAAAAATATTGTTTTTTAAATGTATTTTTAGTGTTTCTGTATGTTGCTTTTGTATCTTAAAAGTGTGGTTCTGGAGTGGGAAATAGGCAGGATTTGGAACAAGTTCTAGAAAAAGTTCATTGCTTAAAAGCAAAACTGGGACAGTTCACCTGTAATAGATGGAAAGCAAACTCACTTCAATATATGTTTATCAGCTTATTGCTGGGGATCCTTGGGAAACGTTTTGGCTCCATGGAGGAGCCCTGGATTTGTGTGCAGGAAGATGTGATGGGAATGTGAGCAGACAAAGCTGCCTGCCCTGTGGCAGTAGGGCCCACCTGGCTGAAGCAGGGCCATGTTACAGACAAAGGACTCAATGCAGGCTGGTCCTTACAGGAGAACCTGGACTACAGATATGCAAATATTCAAATGTGCTCACTCCAAATAGATTCCTAGTTTGGAGATTATGGTTTCTGGAGCCAAAAACACTTCTGTGCTATGTCACTGACATTGTCCAGAGGAGAGGACAACCTGGCCAGCCCGTGTAAAGGTTCTGGTTCTATGGGCTGACCATAGTGTGGAAACAGGTCTTTAGACTGATAGAGTTTAAGATAAGCCCTCCTCTTACAAACCTTTCTAGAAAGTGTATGGTAATTTGTATTACATCTTTAAAAAGTCCAGACCTTTTGATCCAGTAACTCCTCTTCTAATAATAATCAGAAATTCATATTCAGATTTGTGAGTAGTGGTGTACATTATGATGTTAGCAAAATGGTACAAAATGGAGACAACTTCAGGATTTGATAATAATTGAACGAGGTTAAATAATCATGGTGCACGCATGTGACTCTAGTGCGAAGCCATTAAAAATAATTTTCAAAGAATTTTATTGACAATGGGAAATGTTCACAGTATAGTAAGTTTAAGATTAGGTTTTAGAACTGTATATACAATATTGTTTCAATTTTATAAAATTATAACACACATATTCCTAAGTAAACTATTACAAAGAAATATATTAATTCTTTAGATGTTCATAGCTGGTGATTTTTAGGTCCTTTGTATCCCCAACCAGAGAGACAGCTCTTTTATTTGTTTGTGAAAATAATAAAATCTATTTGTTATTTTACCAAGCTCACCAATCTATCTATGACAGTAATTTGAGATTCAGAGATATAATAGAATAAGCACATACCATGCTAGCTATGAATGTTAGACAAACTATTTCATTTCTCTGTACTTGAGCTTCCTCATCTATTGTATATAATGGGAATAACAATATTTACCTCCCATAGTTATCATGGTGATTTAATAAGATAATAAATAGAAAGTGATGAGCATGTAGTAAGCGTTCAATAATGTTAGATTCTTTCCCCTGCTTCCTTCTTCCCCATTCCCATTTTAGTTTTACCTTTAGGAAGTAAGAAGAAGAACATGAGTATTGAGATCTGTGTACCATTATATTATTTATTATTAGTTAATTTAATAGCCTGCTGGTTGTGGTCTTTAAAAGCAGTTTTGAAAAGGAGGAACATCCCTATGCTTGAGGAAGAAGTTATATAATGAGGGGAGGTTTCAGAGAGAATGCAGGTGTTCTTAATTGCTATTTTCATCTGTCTCCTATTAAGAAGAAATGCTATCAAACCAGAATGGAGGAAATCAAAGGTCAAGATAGGAGAGAGATAGTGGAAAACTATGTTAAACAAATATATAAACCGGACTCTGCCTCACTTTTGGCTGCAACATGAAATTACATTCCATAGGAGGCCACTGTTCAAATATTGCATACATGTCTATGAACTCGTGGAATTTCCCTTGAACTCCTCAAACCACAATGAGAGCACTGAGGGTCCAGGGAGTGGGGATGGGAGAGGATTTGGGAGGAAGAGGTCTTTGGAGAGAATGGTTTGTGTGCTGAAGGTACTTCCCTTTCATTGAGAAAGAGAAAGGAAGGGCAGGAGAAGGAGAGGGAGGTAGGGAGGGAGGAAGAAATAGAGAAAGAGAGAGAGAGGGATGGAGGGAGGGACACAGAGAGGGAGGGAAAGAAAACCCAACACACACTTTCAGCCCCTGTGGGCTTCCTGACTGCCTCAGGCCCTGACTGATGAGGAAGATTAAACATTAAGCAAAGCTTACAGTTTTCCTCTTTATATAGGGCAAATTTTGAATATCTGAATGGAGACTGTACTTGGTGACTCAAAGTGATTACAGAACTATTATTTATCACAAGTAACCAGAAAAGTCATGGGGCTGATGAATTTTCATTCACAAAGAGCAGAGGGATATTCCTCACTGAATTTTGAGACAAATGGAGGCAAATAAAGTTGCTTTCTACTTACAGACAAGAAGCGCACTTATACCAAATACACTACCTAGCTTGCTTAAATGAGTTTAAGCCAGCTGGTCCAGACAAGTGATCTCCCAGATGACCACAAGGGTCACCTGTAAAATCTTTGAGATATCCTAGGAAATCAGACAGAGTAGCCAAAAAATAAACATGGAAAATGTAGTCCTGATTTTAAAATAAGGGGATAGATGAAATTTACAATTTGATTGATGAGTACCACCAGTGCCAACAACAGTCTAGATGGGATTATTAAACAGGTGGTTTTCTGAATACTTTACAAAGGAAGTGATGTTTGCCAGGAACTAGTGCTAACTCACTAAGAAGTGTAAAGTTATTTCTTTTGTGTGTGAATTATTAGATTAGTGGATTGAAGGGGTATCATAGGCTCAGTGTCTTATTTCCACGAGGCCTTTTACTAAATCTTTCATGACACTCTTGTGCAAAGGTGGAAACACGTTAGTGGGGACTAGAAGGTAGGTTTATATTTGGTTGGACAGAGGTTCTCTGGGAGTGTTGGTTAATGAGTCCTTGTCACCATGGTGGCGAGTTTGTGGTGGCATTCCAGGGGGCTGTGCTCTGGTTCTGTCCAGGTTAATATTTTTTGTTAATAACTTGAAAGATGAAACTGAAGCCAATTTTATCAAAAAGTGTGGAAGACACTACGACTGAAGAGATAGTGAACACATGTGAATGATTATAAATTTTAAAAAATTTGCAGTCATATCTGCTAACACATTTTGACAAGAAAGGTTGAAAAATCTGCCATCAGAAAAATCTGATCCAAGCACAGTGTTTCACCCTCAGACAAATGCCAACTTGCACAGCCCACTGACACTGCAGGCCCCCTTGGTTACATAGCTCTCTATGCCACCATCCCCAGGGCCAGCCTCTGCCTTATTCTCTTGGTTAATTGTAGCAACACCCCTGCTCCTCCCCACAAACAGGTCCCAACATTGCCAGGCAAACCCCACTGCAGCCCTTGAGCTCCTCAAGAACTTCCCCAGCTTAGGTCCCTGCCCTGGCTCATGGTTTTAACTCCCTGGGCATCCTGCCAGCTCACAGCCCATTGTGAGTGCCCCCAGAGCTGTGAGAACAGTGCTGGAATTCCTTTCCGTCTTTCTACCAAGAGTCTACTTGTTCCAACATCCATATACATAAATATATATGCTTCCTATAATATGAAATCTCACAGGGATGAATGTCAAGTCTGCGTTATTTAAAAATCCAGTTACACCATTATAGAATGGGGGAGTCTTGTCTTCACAACAGTCTATATTGAAACTTGGGGCCAATTTGCTAGAGACCAATTTACTTATAGTCCCAGCTCTGGAAAATTTATATCTTAAGAGCACATTTGTGGAAATTCTGAGTAAAATCACTCTATCTCTATAAAGCATTTAAAATGCTGGATGACTCCTCCAATTTTACCTTTAAAAATACTTTATGAATTAGTATTTTAAGGCATTTCTACTTTGATTTCACATTTTTGTAAGTTATTTTTAAACTTACAGTAATCTTAGAAATTTCTAATAACATCCAACTCCTGCCCTAGAGAAACCAGTATGTTTTTATATAAATATGAACAAAAAAGTTTATTCCAGTTTTATTTACTTTTTAAATATATTTTAGTGATTATTCTATTATAGTGGTCCCATATTTTTTCTCCCCTTTATTCACCTCCACTCTACATCCACCCCTCCCACCAGCATTCCACCCCCCACCCACCCCTGCTGCTTTGTTCATGTCCATGGGTCATACATATAAGTCCTTTGGCTTCTCCCCTTCCCATACGATTCTTAATTTCCCCCTGTCTGTTTTGTACCTACCATTTATGCTTCTTATTCCCTGTACATTTTGCCCATTCTCCCACCACTCCTTCCCCACTAAAACCCTCCTTGAGACCTCCATTTCTGTGATTCTGTTCCTATTCTAGTTATTGGCTTAGTTTGTTCTTGTTTTTTAGGTTCAGTTGTTGATAGTTGTGAGTCTGTTGTCATTTTAATGTTCATAGTTTTGATCTTCTTTTCTTACATAAGTCCCTTATTATTCATATAATAAGGCTTTCGTGATGATGAACTCCTTTAACTTTACCCTTATCTGAGAAGCACTTTATCTGCCCTTCCATTCTAAATGAGAGCTTTGCTGGATAGATTTATGTTGGATGTAGGTCCTTGCCTTTCATGTCTTTGAATACTTCTCTCCAGTCCCTTCTTGCCTGTAGAGTTCCTTTTGAAAAATCAGCTGATAATCTTATGGGAACTCCTTTGTAGGTAACAGTCTCCTTTTCTTTTTCGGCTTTTAAGATTCTTTCCTTATCTTTAATCTTGGGTAATGTAATTATGATGTGCCTTGGTGTGTTCCTCCTTGGGTTCATCTTCTTTGGGACTCTCTGAGCTTCCTGGACTTCCTGGAAATCTATTTCCTTTGCCAGACTACAGAAGTTCTCCTTCATTATGATTTCAAGTAAGTTTTTAATTTCTTGCTCTTCCTCTTCCCCTTCTGGCACCCCTATGATTTTGATGTTGGAACATTTAAAGTTGTCCCAGAGGTTTCTAATCCTTTCCTCATTTTTTTGAATTCTTGTTTCTTCATTCTATTCTAGCTGAATGTTTACTTCTTCCTCCTGCTCCAAATTGTTGACTTGAGTCCCAGTTTCCTTCCTGTCACTGTTGATTCCCTGTATATTTTATTGCACTTTGCATAGCTGTCACTTTTTCCTCTATTTTGCAACCATACTCAATGAATTTTGTGAGTGTCCTGATTACCAGTATTTTGAACTCTGCATCTGATAGGTTAGCAATCTCTTCATTGTTCAGTTCTATTTTTGGAGCTTTGATCTGTTCTTTCATTTGGGCCATATTTTTTCATCTCTGCCTACCTATTATATTCTAAGGGGTGGAGCCTTAGGTATTCGCCAGAGCTTGGCAATCCACATCACTGTGTTGTGGCACTGTATGTGGGGGAAGGGTCTGAAAGGGAATAATGCTACTTGCTTGGGTCTCTGCCAGCTTTCAGTCACTTCCCCCACTTCCTGCAAGCAAATTGGGCCCTTCTGATGCTGATTCCTACGTGTGTGGACTTATATGCATTCCTAAACCCTATGGATCTCTCCAACAAACTCTCCTGTGAGGCTGGGAGTTTCTCCCACCACTGTAACCCCCACAGGTATTCCAGTCAGAGGTTTTGAGGCTTTATTGAGGGGTGCTAGAACTTGGGTTGTGAGGTCTATCTTGTTCTCCAGTTATTCTTCCCAGTTTATCCACATGCAACTAGGATCGCTCATTCTGCCAGTCACTACTTTACCTTCCCTGGTCCTCCAGCCGCTGCCTTGCCACATGTCTTCTCCACCCTGGCTGCCTGTCTCCACCCCTCCTACCAGTATGAATGAATATTTCTTCTTTAACACCTTGGTTGTTGCACTTTACTACAGTTTGATTTTCTGGCAGTTCTGATTGTTTTTTGTTTTTAAATTTGTTGTTTTTCTTCTTTTGGTTGTGTGAGGAGGCAAAATGTATCTACCTATGCCTCCATCTTGGTCAGAAGTCCCAGTTTTATTTATTTTTTATGGTATAAGCATCCTTCATTTCATGTAGTAAATGTCACAATTATTGTTTTTTTAATATATTTTATTGATTAGGCTATTACAGTTGTCCCATTTTCCCCCCTTCATGCCCCTCCACTGTGCACATCCTCCCCCACCCACATTCCCCCACTTTAGTTCATGTCCATGTATCATAAGTTCTTTAGCTTTTACATTTCCCATTCTATTCTTGCCCTTCCCCTGTATATTTTCTACCTGCCACCTATGCTACTTATTCTCTGTACCTTTTCCCCCTTTCTCCTCCTCCCACTCCCCTGTTGATAACCCTCCATGTGATCTCCATTTCTGTGGTTCTGTTCCTGTTCTAGTTGTTTGCTTGTTTGTTTTTGTTTCACTTTTAGGTGTGGTTGTCAATAATCGTGAGTGTTCTGTCATTTTACTGTTCATACTTTTTATCTCCCTTTTCTTAGATAAGTCCCTTTAACATTTCATACAATAAGGGCTTGGTGATGATGAACTCCTT
>JAPYXV010003546.1:0-12147 GCA_028533065.1 Trachops cirrhosus
ACTCTTTCCCCATTACCCCCACTATCCCCTCACACCTCCACTATGTTTACTGTCAGATTGTTCTTAAATTCAATGTTTCTGGTTATATTTTGCTTGCTTGTTTGTGTTGTTGATTAGATCCACTTAAATGTGAGATCATATGGTATTTGTCTTTCACCACCTGGCTTATTTCACTTAGCATAATGCTCTCTGGTTCAATTTTTAGAATATAGCTGTCCAGCTCTCCCAACACCATTTGATTAATAGGCTATTTTTACTCCATTTGATGTTCCTTTACTCCATTTTATATTCCACTTTGTTGAATATTAACTGAACGTATTGACATGAGTTTATTTCTGGGGTCTCTATTCTGTTCCATTGGTCTATGTGACTGTTCTTATGCCTGTACCAGGATGTTTTGATTACAGTGGCCTTGAAATACAGTTTGATATCAGGCATTCTGATCCCTCCTACTTTGTTCTTCTTTATCAAAATTACTGAGGCTATTTGGGATTGTTTATGGTTCCATGTAAATTTTTGAAATGTTAATTCTATATCTGTGAAATATGCCATTGGTACTTTAATAGGGATTGTGATGAATCTATAAATAGCTTTGAGTAGTATGAATATTTTGATGGTGTTAATTATTCCCATCCATGAACATAGTACCTGTTTCCATTTGTCTCTGCCTTCCTTAATTTCTTCCTTCAGTGTTGTGTTGTTTTCTGAGTACAGGTGTTTTACCTCCTTGGTTAGATTTATTCCTAGGTACTTTATTTTTCTGGTTGCTGTATGAAATGGGATTTTTTTCCTGACTTCTGTTTCTGATGTTTCATTATTGGTATACAAAAATGCCTTTGATTTCTCAATATTGACTTTGTATCCTGCTGTTTTGCCAAATTCACTTATTAGGTTGAGTATTCTTTTTGTGGAGTCTATAGGATGTTCTATGTACACTATCATGTCACCTGCAAACAATGACAGTCTGGCTTGCTCCTTTCCAATTTGGATGCCTTTTATTTCTTTGTATTGTGTGATTGCTGTGGCTGGGACTTCCAATACTCTGTTGAATGGAAGTGGTGAAAGCAGACATCCTTGTCTTACACCTAATCTTTGTGGGAAAGCTTTTAGTTTTTGTCCATTGAGTATGGTGTTGGCTGTAGGTCTCTCATATATGGCCTTTATTATGTTGAAGAATGCTCCCTCTATTCCCACTTTGGTGAAAGTTTTTACCATAAATAGGTGTGGCACCTTATCAAATGCTTTTTCCACATCTATTGATATGATCATGTGATTTTTGTCTTTGCTTTTGTTTATGTGATGTATTACATTTATTGATTTGTGAATATTGGACCATCCTTTCATCCTTGGGATGAATCCCACTTGATCATAGTGTATCATATTTTTAATGTGTTGTTGGATATGGTTTGCCAATATTTTGCTGAGGATTTTAGCATCTATGTTCATCAGTGATATTGGCCTGTAGTTTTCTTTCTTTGTTGTATCTCTATGTGGTTTTGGGATTAGGATGATGCTGGCTTCATAAAAAAAGTTTGGGAGTCTTCCATCTTTGTGAGTTCTTTGGAATAGTCTGTGAAAGATAGGGGTTATCTCTTCCTTAAATGTTTTGTAAAATTCTCCTGTGAAACCATCTGTTCCAAGGCTTTTGTGTATTGGGAGATTTTTCATTATTGCTTCAATTTTATCAGCTGTTATCAGTATGTTCAGGCTCTCTGCTTATTCTTCATTCACCTTTGGGAGATTATATTTTTCTAGAAATTTGTCCATTTTTCCTATATTTTCAAATTTTGGCATATGTTTCTTCACAGTAATTTCTTATAATGCTTTGTATTTCTGTGGTGTCAGTTGTAATCTCTCCTCTTTCATTTCTGATTATATTTATTTGGATCCTTTCTCTTTTTTTCTTGATGATCCTGCTTAAAGGCTTGTCAATTTTGTTTATCTTTTCAAAGAACCAGCTCTGGATTTATTGATCCTTAGAATTGTTCCTTTAGCCTCTATGTTATTTAATTCTGCTTTGATTTTGGTTATTTCCTCCCTTATTATTGCTCTGTGATGTATTTGTTGTTGTTCCTCCAGTTCTTGTGGGTGTAGGATTGGGCTGTTTATTTGTAATGTTTCTATCTTTTTTAGATAGACTTGTATCTCTATACACTTCCCTCTTAGGGCAGTGTCTTCTTTGTGTCCCTTAGGTTTTGGACTGTTTTGTGTTCATTTTCATTAGTTTTCAGAAACTAGTTGATTTCTTCATTGATCTCATTATTAACCCATTCATTGTTTAAGAGCATGCTACTCAATCTCCATGAGTTTGAGTGTTTTTGAGTTTTTTCCTTGAGATTGGTTTCTAGTTTCAGTCCCTTGTGGTCAGAGAAAATGCCTAATATGATTTCAATTTTCTTGATTTTGTTGAGGCTTGTTTTGTGTCCTATCATGTAGTCTGTCTTTGTAAATGTTCCATGTGCATTTCAAATAATGCATATTTAGCTTCTTTGGAAGGAAAGGTTCTACATATATAAGTTCAGTCTATTTTATCTTGGAAATAGTTCAATGCCACAATATATTTGTTGATATTTTGTTTGGAAGATCTGTCCATTTTTGACAGTGGGGCATTTAAACCTCCTATTGTAGTTGTGTTCCTGTCAATATCTTTCTTGAAGTCCTCCAAGATTTACTTTATGTATCCAGTGCTCCTATGTTGGGTGCATATATATTTACAATATTTACATCTTCTTGATGGATTCTTCTCTTGAGTATTATGAAGTGCCCTTCTGGGTCTCTTTTCATGGCACTTGTTTTGAAGTCTATTTTTTCTGATATGAGTATTGTTATCCTGGCTATTTTCTTCCTGTCCATTTGCTTGAAATATTTGATTCCAACCCTTCACTTTCTGTCGTGTAGGTCTTTTTTTCTGAGGTGAGTCATTTGTAGGCAGCATATGTGTGGTTCATGTTTTGTTATCCATTCCACTATTCTATGTCTTTGATTGGAGCATTTAATCCACTTACATTTAAGGTTATTATTGATAGGTACTTATTCATTGTCATTCACTTCTTTTATACCTGTGCTCCTCTGTGTCTCATTCTTTTTCTTCTTTTTCTTTTTAAAAAATTTTTGGAAAGATTTTATTTATTTATTTCCAGACTGAGTAGAAGGGAGAGAGAATGAGAGGGGGAGAAACATCAGTGTGTGGTTGTCTCTCACACGCCCCCCACTGGGGACCTGGCCTGCAACCCAAGTTTGTGCCCTGACTTGGAACCAAACCAGTAACCATTTGGTTTGCAGGCCCTCACTCAACCCACTGAGCCATACCAGCCAGGGTGTTTCTTCCTTTTTTAAAAAGCAGCCCCTTTTAGCATCTCTCCCAGTGCTGTTTTGGTGGAGGTGTATTCCTTGAGCCTTCTTTTGTCAGGGCACTCCTTATTTTGCCTTCCATTTTAACCTTGCTGGTTAGAGTAGTCTAGGTTGCAGGCCTTTGCTTTTCATTATTTGGAATATTTTTTGCCAATACAACCCTTCTGGGTTGTAGTGTTTCCATTGAGAAGTCAGCTGCTAGCCTTATCAGAGTTCCCTTGTATGTTACTTTATGTTTTTACCTTGCTTCTCTCTTTGTCTTGGAATTTTACCATTTTAATTACACTGTATCTTGAAGTGGGCCTCTTTGGGTTCCTGTTGATTGGGACCCTCTGTGCTTCCTGGATATGTGTGACTTTTTCTCTTATCAAATTAGGGAAGTTTCCCACCATTACTTTTTCAAACAGGTTTTCTATTACTTGCTCTTCTTCTTCTTCTTATGGTATCACTGTTATATGCATATTATTATGTCTCCTGTTTTTCTGAAGTTTCCTTAACACCTCTTCACTCTTTCTGTCTTTTTTCCTTTTCTTGCTCTTTCTGGGTGTTTTTTTCTACCTTTTGTGACAGGTCACTGATTTGATTCTCTGCTTCATCTAGCCTGCTTTTGAATTCTTCTACTGTGTTCTTCAGTTTAGAAATTATATTCTTTATTTCCTCTTGGCTCTTGTTGATAGTTTCTATTTCCTTCTTTATGCTGATATAGTTTGCAGTGAGTTCATTGTAGTTTCCCTGTAGTGTTTGGTAATACTCATTGAGCTCAGTGAGCTTCATTATAACCATTGGTTTGAACTCAATATCTGATAGTTGACTTGCCTCTATTTCATTTAGCATTCTTTCTGAGGCTTCCTCCTTTCCTTTCATTTTTTTTGTCTTCCCATTGTTTGGGAGACTCTTCTTGTTAGCTTCTGCTTCTTAAATTGATCTGTTTGGACTCCTTGTCTTTGTGGTGTGAACTTGTATGGTAGGAGACCTGTGAGATTCAGTGGTGCAGTCTCCTTGATCACCTGAACTTGCTGCTCTTGGGATGCAATTTATGCTGGCTCTCTGGTTGTATTTGGGTTTTGATCATTGTTAGGTCATTCTTTGGTGGATCTTTCTCTCCAGTTGGTTGACTGAGGGTAACTCCTCCCACCACATCTTTTATGCTGTTGTGCAGGTGTGGAGAGGTTGTTTGGAATTGGTTCTTCTGTCTGTCTGAGGTTATAAGGCTTCTCTCTTGCTTTTGTTCAGTTATTTGTTCTGGGTATTTTTTCCATAGGTTAGTTGTACTTTCAGATTGGTCCTGGGAGGAGGTTAGCGTGCCTTCCCCTCACTCCTCCACCTTCTTCCTTTATTATCTGTGGGTGGTTTCTTTGTTGGTGTGTTCTCCCCTCCAGCAGGTGTATTGGTGTTCACAGCTCCCACCTAATCTTGTATGTGATCACTGTCAGGGAGAAGGCAAAATGGATTAAGACAGCAGGAGAGTATTCTATGAGATTTAAACTACCAACCCATAGAGAAGAGAAAGGAGATCCTTTGGATAAGTATAGTGTTAACTGTGATATTTCACCCAAGTAACCACTTTTTATAAAAGGTGGAAAACAGATAAGACTCTTGATAGAGGGGAGAAGGATTTTGAACTGAATCCAGGAAAGAGAACACTTGTGGTAGGTCAGATTATGAGATATAGTGAGAGTAAAGGATGGGAAATAGGCACAGTGTACGAGAGAATAGAGTTATCCAGAAGAGTAACAAAGCTGCGGAAGATAGTGAAATGGGTTAAGATCGGGAGGGGTGCTCTGTAGTATTTACAATTCTATGGAACAACAATTATTTATAATAATACTGGAACAACAATAATATGACAACAATTATACGATCTGAATAACAAGAATAGGAAGTATATGGCCAAGAGTACTGTGTTATTGGAACACAAGTGAAGTGAAAGAAGGAAAATTAAAATACAGTATGAAAGAGAGAATAAGGAAAACCAGTGAAACAATGCAATTAAACAAACAAGTAAAACAAAGAAAACTAAACAGAAAGAAGAGAAATAAAAATACTAATAAAATAGAAGTGAAAATAATGAAAAAATAATAATACAAATAAACAATAACATGCATGTTCTCTAGAATAGCAAAGTGAAATTTGTCTCAGTTTCTCAGTTGCTGGGGTGAGCCTTGTGTTCCCTCTTTGGGTCTGTCTCTGTATCTTTTACAGTCCAAGTCTTATTGTCTCACTTGGGGGAAAAAAAGATCCTCCTACTTACTTTAAATCCATCAAGTAAGTATTGCTTGTCTTCCTGGATGATGCAGACTTAGCGGGTCGGGCTTCGCTTTTCTTCATTCTTGTGGTTTTGGGAGGATGGGGGCCAGGTCTTGGCCACAATATTCACAGTTGCCCAGCCTCCAACCCAAGTCCTCCATGAGCTGCCAGGCCCCTATTTTCCATCTGTGCCAGACCAGTGCCTTTATTCCACTGGTTGCACTGTCCCTGAGGTGCACTAATTAGGGGCAACTCACACATCATCTTCTCCCTCTTTGCTGTCCTAGGTATTGGGCACTCTCAATGTCTCTGCAAGATAATTCATCTCCCCCACTGAGTTAAGTCTTTCTGGGTACTGCTAACTCCCTAAGCCCTACTCTCTTCCTCTGAATGGTCTGTGTAGGGCACTTCCTTCTTAGTGAGCCAGCCATGCATGGCAGGGGGTGGCCATGGCAGCGGTGAGCTGGGGCTAGGCAGCAGCAGCAAGGGGACAGGGCTATGGTGGTGGCAGGAAGGTGTTGGTAGATGTATGAGAGAGTTCCTTAAACAGCGACTGAGAGCTTGTTTTTTTTTGTTTTGTTTTGTTTTGTTTTTTGAATAAAATCCTCTTGTGTAAGCCTGCTGTTCTTAACAAGTGCCTGGCTTTTCACACAGCCCAACTTTCTAACCAGATCAGAAACTATCTGGGTTAGGGTCTATCATGACCCAGCTCTTCTCCCTTCTCCAGGTGTCACACAGCTCCCCAATTTCTCTGGTAATCACTTAGCCTGTGACCACAGTCCCAGCAGGTGAACACCACCTCTGTGTGTCTCCCACTTCATCTTTATTCCCCACAGAGACTTCAAGCATCCCCATCCATCCTGGTGCCAGTCTGTCCTCCCTGTTTTGTAGGGCAAGGGGCTGTTGATCTGGGTCTTATCCAAGGATCCTCCAGGCACTGAGCTGGGGGCCACAGCAGCCTTGGCCCCTGCGCTGGTCCCAAGGACCTTACTGTCCCAACACAATCTCCTTACCTTCTGTTTTTCAATGTTCTCTACAATTTTGACCTCCACACTTCATATAAGCTGGGATTCCATTGGCTGTTTACTCTGTTCCTCAGAAGATCACCTAGGTGTTCCACCTGTGTGCAGGGGGAAGTAGGCTCCACTCCTACCTACCATGCCATTATCTTCTTGCTTCTATTTATTTATTTATAGGGAGTGGGGAAGGGAGAGAGAAAGAAAGGGAGAGAAACATCAATGGGTGGTTGCCTCTTGTGTGCCTCCTACTGAGGACTTGGCCTGCAACCCAGGCATGTGCCCTGGGTGAGAATTGAACCAGCAACCCTTTGGTTTGCTGGCTGGTGCTCAATCTATTGAGCCACACCAGCTAGGGGTGTGTGTGTGTGTGTGTGTGTGTGTGTGTGTGTGTGTCTATATGATTGCCAGCAAAATCGTGCCAGTTGAAAACTTGATCAATTACTAATGTTCATCGTTTACCAAGTGTTGGTTGTTGCTTGTAATCTTTAAAGGGAATTAAAGAATTAAGAAACAATTATGTCTGGAAAAACAATAATCCTCTCCAAGGAGGGAGAGGGGTAGAAGTGCCCATGTACTACAGAAGTTCCTGTGGCTGGTCTTTTGGAAAAAATGTGTTGTGACCTGACAGCATGATGTGGGAGAGAACAGTTCCTGAGACATGCTCAGGAAGTGGGACTTTGTCCTGCTTGACTGCCTGGTGAAGCAGAGCTATTCTTTGTATGGGTGGAAGTTCCTGGGACTCCTCACACCAGGATAACAAGAGTGCCAAAGAGGCCTTGGGCTGTAGAGGATCTGGAGAGCCCCTTCCATGCATTCCTTCCACTTATCACTGTGGAGAGAAAGATGTTTGGTTTGGGGAAGTTGTGGAAGGGCAAAAGTTATAGGGCAAGAGCCTACCAGGAAGCTAGACAGTTCCAAGAGTTACTTGGTGAATATGGAGCTCCATACTTGAGCCATTTGTCATCCTTTCACCACTCTGCAGGCATTAGCAAACTCACATTCAGGCTGGCCACTGCTGCTCATCTTTACTGTCTTCTACTCCAGAAATTGGAAAAAGGGCTTGAACCTCACTATGGCTGGCCTCCACCCTGGGAGAATTGCAAGGGCTAAGACCCTTTCTCTCAGGCATATACCCAAAGAACTCAGGCTAACATGGGGCCCCGATGCTTCTTCCTCCAAATGTGGAAACAACATTTCTGGGTGCGAGTACTACAGCTAAAAGAGAGGTTATTCCTTAGAGAAGTGTCCAGTTAGGCCCATGTGAGAACAATGTCTCTTTCTTCCCAGGTCATGTCCCTACTAGGATATCACCTGTGCAGTGCCAACAGATCATGGTGTATGATCTTTTTAATGTATTTTTGGATGCAGTTTGCCAATATTTTGTTGAGGATTTTGGCATCTATGTTCATCATCGGTATTGGCCTATAGTTTTCCTTCTTTTTTGTGTCTTTATCTAGTTTGGGGATTAAGATGATGCTTGCTTCACAAAAAAAGTTTGAAAGTTTTCCTTCTCTTAGATTTTTTTGGAATAGTCTGAGAAGGATAGGGTTAGCTCTTTTTTAAATGATTTATAAAATTCTCCTATGAAATTGTCCAGTTCAGGGATTTGTGTGCCAGGAGTTTTTTGGTTACTGCTTCCATTTCACCAACTCTTATTGATCTATTCAGACTTTCTTCTTTGTCATTCAGATTTGGAAGATTATATTTTTCTAGAAATTTTCCATTTCACCCAGATTTTCAAGTTTCATGGCCTATAGTTTTCCTTAGTAATTTCTTACAATCCTTTGTACTCTGTGATATCAGTTGTAATCTCTCCTCTTTCATTCCTGATTTTATTTATTTTGGTCCCTTCTCTTTTTTTTTCTTGATAAGTCTGCTTAGGGATTGTCAATTTTGTTTATATTTTCAAAGAACCAGCTTTGGATTTATTAATCCTTTGATTGTTCTTTTAGTCTCTATGTTGTTTAATTTTGTTCTGGTCTTGGTTATTTACTTCCTTCTACTCTCTCTGGGTGTTGTTGTTGTTCCTCCAGTTCTTGAAGATCTAGGGCTAGGCTGGTTATTTGAAATGTTTTTTATCTTTTATAGGTAGGCCTGTATTGCTATGAACTTCCTTCTCAGGACTGCCTTCACTCTGTCCCATAAGTTTTAGTCTGTTGTGTGTTAATTTTCATTTTTTTCCAGTAATTATTTTATTTCTTCTTTGATCTCATTCTTGACCCATTCATTGTTTAATAGCATGGTATTTAATCTCTATGAATTTGAGTGTCTTTGAGTTTTTTCCTTGAGGTTCTTTTCTAGTTTCAGGCTCTTGTGGTCTGAGAAAATGCTTGATATGATTACAATTGTCTTGAATTTGCTGAGGCTTGTTTTGTGTCCTGTTATGTGGTCTATCTTTGAGAATGTTCCATATGCATTTGAAAAGAACATGTATTTTGCTTCTTGAGATGAAAGGGATATATATAATCAGTTAATTCCATTTGATCTAGGACATTGTTCAATGCCACGTTATTCTTGTTGATATTTTTTGGAGGGTCTATCCATTTTTGACAGTTGGGTGTAAAATCCCCTAGTATAATTGTGTTCCTGTCTATATCTTTCATAAATTCCTCCAGGATTTTCCTTATATATTGGGTGGTCCTATGTTGGGTGCATATATGTTTATAATGTCTTTGTCTTCCTGATTGATTCTTCCCTTCAGTATTATGAAGTGTCCTTCTGGATCTCTTTTTATGACTTTTATTTTGAAGTCTATTTTGTCTGATATAAGTATTACTATGCCAGCCTTTTTTCCTTCCCATTTGCTTGGAATATTTTTTCCATCCTTTTACTTTCAGTCTGTGTAGGTCTTTTTTTCTGACATGGGTCCCTTATAGACAGTGTATGTGTTGATCATGTTTTCTTATCCATTCAGCTACCTTATATCATTATTGGAGAATTTAATCCATTAACATTTAAGCTTATATTTATAGGTACTTATTCATTTTCCCCTCTTTGTACCTGTGTTCATATCTCTTTTGCTGTTTTTCTTCCTCTTCTTAAAGCAGTCCCTTTAGCATATATTGCAGTGTAGTTTGGGAAAGGTACATTTTTTCAGTGTTCTCTTGTTTGGGAAACTCCTTATTTCACCTTACATTTTCATTGAGAGCCTTATTAGGTAGAGTAGTCCTAGTTGCAGGCCTTTGCTTTTTATTACTTGGAATATTTCTTGGCATTGCCTTCTGGCTTATAGTGTTTCTGTTGATAAGTCAGCTGGTAACCTTTTCGGATTTCCCTTGTATGTTACTTTTTGTTTCTGCCTTGCTGCTTTTAAGATTCTCTCTTTGTCTTTAAACCTTGCCATTTCAATTGTCATGTGTTTTGGAGTAGGCCTCTTTGGATTCATCTTGACTGGGACCCTCTGTTCTTTTGAATTTTCATGGCTTTTCCCCTCTCCAGGTTTAGGAAATTTTCTGTCATTGTTTTTTCAAACAGGGTTTCTATCCCTTGTTCCTTTTCTTTTCCTTCTGGTATACCTATGATTCGAATGTTGTTGTGTTTCATGTTCTCTTTCAGTTCCCTTATGCTATCTTCACATTGTTTTTGTCTTTTTTTGTTGATCTGCTCTATCTGGCTGTTTCTTTCTACCTTGTCTTCGAGCTCACTAATTTGCTCCTTTGCTTCATAGAATCTGCTTGTAATTCCTTCTAGTATATTTTCTATTTCAGAAATTGCATTCCTCATTTTTCCTAGTTCTTGCTTATAGTTTCTATTTCCTTTTTCATGCTGTTGTAGTTCCCACTCAGTTCCTTGTAGTTGTCTCTGAATTCCTTGAGCATCTTTATCTCCACTCTTTTGAATTTATATCTGATAGTTTGCTTGCCTCCATTTCATTTAGCTCTTTTTGGGGGGAGTTTTCCATTCATTTCGGTTGTGGATTCTTTCTTTGTCTCCCTATTTTAGGTGACTCTTTTTGTTTATTTCTGTGATTCATAATGCTCTGCTTTGTCAGCCATCTTCTTGGAGTAAACTTCTGTGGTAGGAGTTCTGTGGGACTCAGTGGTGTGGCCTCTTTGATCTCTTTGTTTGGATGCTCTAAGGTTGCCCTTTATTCTATTTGTGTGGGCTCTCTTGTTGTACTTGGGCTTTACTTGTTGGTGGCTCCTTTGTTGGTGGGTTCTCCCCTCCAGTGGGTTTACTGGTATTCACAACATCCATCTTGTCTAATATGTGATCAGGGGCAGGGCAGAGATGAAATGGAGTAAAGCAGTGGGAGAGTATTCTATGGGATTTAAAGTACTAACAAGTAGTGAGCAAACAAGAGATCCTTTGGAGAAGTACAACAAAAACCACGATATTTCACCCAACTGTCCATTTTTTATAGAAGGTGAAAAAGAGATAAGACTCTTTAGCAGGGAAAATGAATGTGAGCTGACTTTAGGAAGCAGAGTGCTAATGTGAGGTTAGATGATGAGAAATAGTGAGAGTAAGGCATAGAAACTTGGCATAGTGTATGAGAGTATAAAGTTGACCGCAACAGTATTAAAATGCAAGACTATGGCGAAGTGGGTTAAGACCAAGGAAAGGTGGTGTGTGGTATTTGGAATAGCAATAATATTATAAGAAATATATAATCTGAATAAAAAGAATAAAAAGTAAAAATCCAAGAGTAGCATGTTATTGGAATATGAGTAAAGTGAAAGAACAATTAAAATGTAATATGAAAGAGGGGAAAGAAAACCAATCAAACAATGAAATCAAACAAACACACAGAAGAAAAAAACTAAACAGAAAGAAGAGAAATAAATAAATTAAAAAATAAAAATAAATAAAATATAAAATAATAAGGAAAAAATAAATAAAATGCAAGTTCTTTAGGATAGTGAAAAGAAATTTGTCTCAGCTGTTGACAATACTCTTCTGACTTCTGGATCTGTTTTTGGTGTTCTCACAGCTCCAGGTCTTATTGTATTACACTTGGGTGGGGAGAGCCTCCTGCTTACTTTCAACCAGCCAAGTGGATTCTTCTGGTCTTCCTAGATGCTGCAGGCAGAGGAGGGCTGGGCTCCTTTTTTTCCCTTTCCTGTGGTTCCACAAGGATGGGGGTTAGGTCTGAGCTACAATATTCACAGGTGCCTAGTTTCTCATTCACACACTCAGTGTTGTGCAATCCACATTGTCTACTGCACAATACACCAGGCTGGCACCTTTAATCCACCTCATTGTGCAACCCTTTGGTTAGTCCATGGGTTGCACTGAGTGGGGAAAAATCTCACCCCTCCTTATCCCTCTTTGTTGACCTGGGCCTGAGCTGAGTGCAATGTCCCTTCAGGGCAGTTTAGTTCCCTTATTGAACTAAGTCTCTCTGGGTGCTGCTACCTTTCTGAGCCTCTTGCCCCCCTTTCATCAATCTGTGAGGTGCCCTGGGGTGGCGCAAATTGCACCCCCCCTCCTTCACTGGCTGACCACTGGGTGCAAGAGATCCTTGCACAGTGGCTGGGAGCCTTTTGTGAGTGAATTCCCCTTATTTGCAGCAGGCTATTCCTAAGAA
>JAPYXV010003547.1:0-12146 GCA_028533065.1 Trachops cirrhosus
GAAAGAAAGAAAGAAAGAAAGAAAGAAAGAAAGAAAGAAAGAAAGAAAGAAAGAAAGAAAGAAAGAAAAGTTGTTTTTTTTTTCTTATATGCGAACCACATAAGGCACATGCATTTATCCAAGAGATTGATATGGTAGCCACAAGGGATGCATTTACAAGGGAAACTACAGCCTTCTCTGAGATAAAATATATGAATCCATCAAGTTGGGCAGTAGAGCCTCATTCATTTACAGGTCTGTCTGCCCTACCACTACCCACCTCCCCACTCCTGCTTTTTTATGTTATTCATGGTCATTTGTAAAACTAATCAACTGCTAGATGAGGTGTGAATCTAGGTGGGTTTTTTGTTGTTTTGTTTTTTTGCTTGTATTTGGTAAGATTGCTTCTCCTACCCTGACAAATTAATTACCTGTGACTACCTCCCAGCAACCCTGGACTTTCTTAAATGAAAGAACAGTGGGTACCAGCGCTCACTATTTCAAAGTTTGAGAATAATAAATGAAGTGATCAAAACACAAGTCTCCGACCTGTAGTCCAGGACAGAGAGCCTGCTGTGGGTCCTTTCTGACATTGTTTTTATCACCATCAAGTAGAGCAGAACACAAGGCCCAAGACTGCCAGCAGAACAGGTTCAATGTTGCCATGCGGGAGGAGGAAAAAGCCACAGGAGCAAAGAGCTATTAGAAAGAGAGTCCTCAAATAACCAGGAGGCTCAGTTTTGAAAGTTCTCCAGAAGAGTTTTTAAAGGCAGAGGAGGAAGGAAGGTGAAGTGGTGGGACCCTGCTGTCACAGAGAATCTCCCACCTTCACTGGGGACAGAACCATGGCTGCTGCACATGCACAGCACATTAGAGCTGGTTCTGGGGACAGCAGCTCCCTGCGTTATATTAGTACATAAGGCTGCATTTTTTGCATTACATATGCCAGAGTTTTTTTCCCAGTTATCTTGCAATTCCTCTTTAATTGTTCTACCTAGATCTGAGCTTCCTTCCAGTTGTTTTAAATATCTTGAGGGGATGAACTAAGATGACTATTTCATTTATAACTTTCTACAGTGCTGAGTAGCAAAATAACATTTGTATAATGTTTTACAGCTTACACGTGGCTTCTTGTGCATCAGCCTATAATCCTATAGTTGTTCTTACCTATAATCCTAAAGGGTGGGAATTATTTTACATGGTCAGGGTTGTGCACACACAAATGTGGCTTCATCTATGGACAGTTAGGCCATTTACTTAAAAGACTACTATGTCATTTTTATATCCTGTATACCTATAAAACACATGTGCAGGAGAGGAAAGGTGAGCTATGCACAAGATAAAGGTTTGGATAATCTTGAATACAGGATTTAGTTTCAAAAACCTCTCAGGAGTATAAAAGGATCTGACAAAAAAAGGAGATAATATAAGATAGACTTGCATCTTCAATTAAACCAAGAATGCCCTGGAAGAGGAGTTCCTTATCCGTCAGCACAAAGGATTCTCCAATCCCGACAGACAGCAAGCCCCTCCTACAGCTAAATGAGTAGCATGTTACAAATGTATGAACCCATTTTGTGAATGATAAATCACATTTAATTTAAGAATCACTTTACTCACAGTAGCATTTTAATTATATGTATTCTCAAACAACACTTACTAGAGTAACTGCTTTCCATGACTGCTGTCATATTTGAAAGGGGTTCTCATATGGTAGGTGGTCTTGCTGCCTGAGCACCAGTGTAAGATCTGGGGGTGGACTCTGTGTTCTGAGCCCCACATCACCCTCAGGAGATGTGTGAGTGGGTCAGATGGCTGATTGGAGTACCTACCATAAGCATCACTCTACTTCTGACTGCTGTCAGCCCTCAATTAGAGCTCTCTTCAGATGTCACCTGCGCAGTGTTCTAAGGAGACTTAATTGAGAACAAAAGAGCTCACCTAAGGAAAGAAATGGGACACTAAGAAGATGGCTCATCACCAGCACTGTCTTCACTTGACCTAACTGATCCCATTTGGAACTCCAGACAATGCTCTGTCAGAGGTCAGAAATCAGTCCTTGTCACCCTCATCAACAGCATTACTACCACTATTGATTCTCCAAACATAAATCTAGGCATGCAATATAATTTCCATCAAAACCCAGCCAATTTCTTCACATAACACTCACACTGATTCTAGAATTCTTTTGGAAGAACAAATGGGCAAGAATAATAAGCCTTCCTAGGTGTCAATATATATTAAAAATTATATAATTAGATACTATGGATGTAGGAATAAGTAGATCATTTGAAAAGAGTTAAGAACTAAAATAGAGATATGTAAAAATTTAATATTTGACAAAGGTGACACTATAAATCCATGAAAAAGATTAGTCAATACGTGATACTAGGAATAATATACTATTTTGCAACAAAAGAAAATTTGTCCATATGGGGATTCTACATGGATTAAAGATGTAAGTATAAATATATATGTACACACACACACACACACACACACACACATATATATAAGTACTATAAGAAAATATCAGAGAGCATCTTTGTGACTTTGAGAGTAGGGGAAATTCTCCTTAATCAAGATGCAAAAAAGCAAAAATCACAAAAATGATAAATTTAACTACATCAAAATTTAAAACTTTTATTTATCAAAAGATACAATAAATACAGTTGAAACATAAGCAAAAATTGGGAGAAAGTATTTGCAACATAGAGAACAAAGAATTAGTACCCCATGTTAATATGAAGAAGTCAAACAAGCCAGGAGAGAAATGGACACCATTTATTATCAGGCAATCCACAGAAAAGGAAACGTAAATGGCCGATAAGTTCATGAAAGAAAACACAACTGCACTGGTAATTAGCACCTTAAAACTACAAATGATGTATCTTTTCTTTTTTACCCACAAGATTATCAAAAAAATTTAAAGTGTTGACAAGTTCAACAGCATATAAGAAAAAGATTACTCCCATGTGCTGTGGGTTAAAATTTAAACTGGTGTAGGCACTTTGCTAGTCTTTATGCAGAACTGATTGAAGCTAAAAATGTAAATACCTTATCATCTTACATATCTCATTCCTGGTAATTCCCCTAGAGAAATACTTGCACCAGTGAACAATAAAGATGTTGCAACATTGCTTGTGCAAGTGAAAAACTAAATATCCTTCAAGGGGAGCTGTTCTTAAAAATATAATGCACACATAAAAGGGAGTGCTTCAGTAGTTAAAAATAATAAGATTATTCTACATCTGTTAACTTGGATAGACCTCAAAAATATACTGAGTAGAAAAAAACTGTAGAATAATGCTATATATTTTCTCTGGGGGAAAGATAGATAGATGATAGATAGATAGATAGACAGATAAATGTAGATATATAGATAGAGAAATATATAGCAAAAGACCAGGAAAGATGTATTCAAAAATGTCAAAAGTAATTAACTCTTGGGGGGCGAGGGGTCAGGAGTTAGGGAGTTAAGAATGATTGATATTGGTGATAATGAATAGCTTGAAGGGAACTTTGACCTTATCTGTAATATTCCATTTTTTTATACAAACAATACCTTTTCATATAATTAAAACTTAATTTAAAAATAAAACTGTTACTTGGTAATTATTGAAAATTTATGTGTCAGAGAGTATACAAAGTGCTTTATGTGAATTATATTATCTGAAGCCCAAAAAGAGATTCCATGTATTATTACTCCCATTTTACAGGTGAGAAAGCTGAACCCAAGGGACAGTAAGTTATGGGTCTGCCTGGCCTCAGCAGCGACATTTTGCTCCCTTTTCTTGGACTGGATTTGAGGGTTGCTTAGGGATGTCCTGTCACCTTGCCCATGAATAAGTCTTTCTCTAGAACAAATGTCAGGAATTGGAATTTCTGGTTCATAAAGTGTACACAGATTCAGCTTCAACAGGTTTCAGTAAAAATTGACCCCTCAGAATTGCTGTGCCCATTTCCAATAAAGCTTTCAGTTTTCAGAGGAAGAGACTCTGGCCCAGGAACCAAAGATTAGTCCCAGTATCCAAGGTCTCTGTCTTACCCACTCTGCCATAGCTTATTATGGACCTTCGTTCCAGGCCCAGACTAAGGTTTCCCAAATCTAAATGTTGGAGTTGATGGGGCACTGGCTAACACCTGTTAAGTGAGAGTCAAAGGCCAAACACTGTCAATCTTCCATTTAAGGGACTCTGCAGCTACTGACAGCAGTGGGTTCTAATTGGGGTTTCTTTTAAAGCAATTTTTTCCTCAGTGTTTTATCATAAAGAGATATAACAATTAACTCTCATTTGGAAACACTAATGAATTAATTAGCATGGTCCAAGAAAAAAGAAAACATGACCTGCATTAGCCTCATCTGAGGTAGAAGAAGAAAATTTTGAAGGAACAGACTAAAAAGAATGTAGGATGTGGGAGAGTGGAGAGTTTTGTATTAAAACAGCCCCAGCAATAGTCTCCCTCCTTCTAGTGGACCTCCCAGCCCCATTTATTCTGTACCAATTCACAGGTAAATCTTGGTAAAGTTCCATTTGCTCAGTCTTGCCCCTGTTTCTCACTAACCCAGGAAATCAGGGTAAAGTCCCTTAGTATGGCATCCAACTCTCATTCTACTGGTTCCTCCCTTTCTGGTCTTGTCTTAATCACAGCACACAAAAGAGAAGTGGCTCAATCTCAGACCTTCACAAATGCCTTCTTAAAGAGCCAGTCCCCAGTGGTACTAAGCATCACATCACCTCTGCACAAAAAGAGACTAACTCAGGAAACTAGACCCAGTTTCCTTTCACACAGCAAGGACCCAAGTAGGTCCAGATCTAAAACCCCAGCACATTCTCTATAGATTTCAGCTAAGCTTGGCATCAGAATCAACCATGAACATGGTTTACTTCTGCCTGCATAATGAAGAGAAAAATGTCACAATTTATGGCAGCCACTTATGCCTGCAAGGGGAAAGCTATTTCTCCACAGGTAAGCTTTCTGAAGTGGTGGTCTGCCACTAAAAACTCATCAAAACAACACAAAAACAAACAACTTTTTATATAGCATTTGCCAATCTTTGTAGTATAAATATTCCTACTATGGCCAATTCCAAGCTACCAACAGGCACCAAATTCCTGAATATTTAATGATCAGCTCTTTCTAGTCAGCTCTAGCTGAGTCCAGCATACGGAAGACTCTGACTGGATTCTTTGAATAGGGAAGATAAGCCCCAAATCAGAAAAACAAATAGCAACTGGATCACTCTATCTGTTCATTGAAATGAACAGTTGACTTAAGCAACTAAAGCAGTAAGTAGAGGGGTTTGGGGAGGGGAAGAAGCCAAAGAAAAATTTCTGTGAGGGTCTCCTCTAAGAATTTAAAAATCAGGCATGATATGTTCATTTTATTTAAATGATTTGCAATATTATCATATAAATTCACTCTATAACTCTGATGCTTCAGGTATACTAAGCTTCCCCTCTCTAGCTTCTGTGGAGATAGTATTCTTGGGAGCAAGAGCATACCTGATGTTTCCAGCACATAGTAATATAAAAAGGAGAAGGAACAGCACACAGAGGGTGTGGAGGCTGAGACAATTCCAACAAACTGGATGAACTCAATAGAAGTAAATAGAGTTAATGAAGAAAAACTGCCCATCTCACTGCATTCATCTGAAATTCCCCAAGAGAGACTGGAAGCATCTTACTGCCAGAGGAAGAAAGGTTCAAGCGTATTCCATTTAACCTTGAGAAGGTTAGACATCTGTGTAGCCCCAGTGGACATCTGTATTACAGAGTCAAAATAAATGGCTTTCTTTCATGTTTTGCCTTTATGTGTCATGTCAGACACAAAAAACAAAGGGGGCAAGGGGACAATCTGGAAGAGTAGAAGTCCTAAGGTCAGCTGACAAAAATAGAAAAGAGAATAAAGTTGGATATGAGCAAAGTATTGGCCAAGAGGTCAGCAGCCATACGTACAACAGAGATCTGAACCAAAATATAAGAGGCAAGCACAGGTGAAGGAGGAAGATGAGGGAAGCATTTTCCAAATGGGCAAGTAAAATTCTTAGTCCAAAAAGTTAATACAGTCGAGTAGGAAAAAAATTCAATGAGCCAAAAATAGATGAGCTGCACTCGCAGGACCAGGAACTGAGCAGGAGCAGGAGGGGGAGGCTGGCATCCTAATAAATGGCTCAGAAGCTAAAGGGACAGCTTTCCCCAGGTGGCACTTGGGGACTTTGATTGCTGCTCAACCAAGACAGCACTGGATGCTCTCTGCCCAGGGGAGGTGCTCCCTCCTTCACGTGGGTAAGCAAACGCCAGCCTGTAGCCTCCACTGCTGGAAAAAGGCAGCCTGTGGCTACAGCTGACAATCTCCTCTGGTGATTTTAATGGTCTCTCAGCTCTGCTCTCAGGGTACATGTCAACACTGTAGGCTACAAACTTCCTTGATTAAACTACAGGTGGACAACAAGTCATCATCTTTTGTCACTTTTTTCTTTCTGTGGGAAGCCCGTTCTCAAGAGGAACCTCCTTCCAGTTGATCAGTCTAATTCACCCCTGGGAAATGAGCCTGCTGACTCTAATTGGGTGACTCTTTTTCACCTTTGGAAACCATAAAGAAAAACACAATATAACAGCTTTTGTGATGGAAGAAAAACATTTTAATGGACTCTATGACAATCTGCAAAATAAAAACCAGGAAGCATTACTGAACACCAAATACCCAAAGAGCCCAGTAACAGCAGCCGTATTATAGACCAGGAACGTCACCTCTGGCTGTCTGAGTCCTTTTTGTCCTTTTGGCACAGAGAAGAATAAATTCAGGGACAATAGACTTATGAGAGAACTGTGTTTTGAATACTAGGATATTTTTTCTCATCAGAATAAACTGTTTTGGTCCTTAGCATCACACAACTCAAAAAGAAGTAGCTTGACAATTAGCACACTGCCTGCACACTTAGAGTCTCACACAGTCGGAGATACCCTGGAATTCATCTTAGAGATTTTATTAAGTCTTACTCAGCTCTGAATTTGTGATTCAGCACTCAGAAATGGCACCACAGCAAGCTGAAAGAGGTCATCTGGATTCACAGTTCCATGTCTTCCTGGTCATCTGGTCAACCACTATTGCTGAGGAAATTAGGCAAGAATATAAAGGAACAAACCATCTTTTAAAACCAGAACTTTCCCCCAGCTCACTGGTTCCCCCTAGCTCTGACCCCAGTCCCCTCCAGAAGGTTTTCCTGCACCCAGGCTCTCTTCCTAACTTTCACATAACAACCTACAGTGATCTTTCTTAAAAAAAATCTCATTATTTTATTACTCTGTTTAAAACAATATAAAAGTTTCATATTGCTCTTAAGATGCAGGACAAATTTCTTAACATGACTTAGAAGGCCCAGCATGATTTGGTCATTTCCTTTATTCCTCACTTCATCCCTCAGCTCTGCCTTACCACAACCACCCCTGTCACCATGCTCCAGTGACATTGAACTTCAGGTCCTGGAGTAACCTCCCCTCTCCCATCTCTGAGCCTTCATATCTGCATTAAGACCTTCACATAGGTCTTAACACACCTATTCAGTCTGGCAAAAACAATGATTCCCTTGCTCCTTTGCGTAGTTAAGTCTGATTGATTCAACCCAGGTCAGATGCAGTTTTCTCTGGAAAGCTTGTTTTAACCCCAAGGCCTGAGGGAGGGACTCACGGCTTTGGCCTGCATCTGCCACCATCTTAGTCATGCTCTGATTGCTTATCTGCTGGTCGTGGCCACACTGCCCAAATTCTGCCAAGCCAAGCACAGAGCCTGTCCGGTTCACAGATACATCTACAGCACCTAGCAGAAAGTCTGCACATAGTAGGTATACAGTTGATATCTACTAAATATATGGAAGAAAACAAGAAGCACTAAGTATAATATACTTCATATGTATTATCAGAAATAAATTTTTAAAAAGATAGCAACACCTCCATAAAACCTCAACTTTTTTTCTCAGCTTCTGATTTTTTAATTTTTTGCAAATCTCTCAAAACTAATAGATTGGGGGTTTGACAGACAAGTGTTGGTTCACAACCTCAGAAATTTCCATACAACAAGGGCAAGGGGAGGTGAAAGAAAGAGACAGGCCACTCAGATTGTTAAGTGACAGGCTCAATAAGCAAGGGAACTTACACTCATGGCTTGTCCTAGGTGGCTGGAAGAGGAGTAGATGTCGCACCTGCCTACCAGAATCTTAAAAGTTTAGACAGTGGCCTTTCCTACGTTCAGTTCATTACACCATCTGGATGATTGTGACACCACATGGATCTCTCAAGGTTGTGTCCCTGAAGACCTCCGATAGCCCAGATCCAGCTTGCAGATCAACTGGTGGCCATGTCCTCTTAATGACTTCCTCCCACAGTGAGCCATTAAAGTTGGGAGATTTGTAATTTGCCTGAAGTCCTCATATAAGGTGTCGCTACAGCCTGCACAAGATAGTCCTGCCTGAAATGTTCTCCATTATATCTGACCACCCAGTACTTCACATGGGAAAAAAATCTGATTTCTAACAAAGAAAAGACATTCAAGGGATTCTTTTACATAGCCGTTGGAGAGCAAAACAAGTCATCATGCAATCTATATATTTTTAGGTTGTTAATAGTTTTTTATTTTCTTCAAATTTCTGGAAGAAAAATTCAGTGTAGGCAATTTCATTTGTCCATTTCATTTTTAAAAATGGGAAGAGAAAAAGTTCTAAAAAAATAAAAAAAGAATAATTTTTATAACACTATACAACACCAATCAAAAAAAATGCAATGAGGAGGCCAGCTGAGGTTGAAGAGGGAAGGTGGCCAGTAACACAGCCCAACTCATTTGTCTCTCTGTCTTCTTGAGCTTGTCATTGCTGGCCAGATCTTGACACAAAAAATTGCCACCCACACCCTTCTTACCAGTCATGGCTGCTAGGAAACCCTAACTACTGATCAAACCTAATTACCTAATTATCAGAGAAAGTGAGAATGAGAGAGTGAAAGAAAGAGAATAAACCAGAGCCAGTTTTTCCAAAGATGTTTGAAAACTAACACCTTTGTAACGGTTTGAAAAGCATTTGATGGTGACAGCCTTTTCTCATCCATCCTCCTTATTAAACAGTCTACAAATGTTTCTAGGTAGCAAGAAATCAACCAAGGAAATAATTCAGCACCCGCTATGTTCCTGGCCCTTTGTTTGGTGCAGTTCAGTATGTAAGGGAAGTGTATTAGGTAGGGCCTCTGAACTCACAGAATTTCAAATCTCATTGGATAGCCAACACACATGGAAAAAGAGAAATGTAAATAGATGTGGACAGAGAATTCACAGTTGAAAACAAAGACATTACATTCCAACTTGCCAAATCAATGAGATACCACTTAACACCAACTATAAGAGCTAGAAAAAAAAAAGCTCAAAGGGCAAGATGAACTCTTTGCTTGTGCAGTTACAAAATGGCACAATCACTTTGGAGACCTGTTTGGCAGTTTCTAAGAAAACTGAAAATACACTTGACTAATGAGTTCACTCTGGTACCCAAAAGAAATGAAAATATATGTCCATAAAAAGACTCATATGAGAACGTTTATAGCATTCCTACTCATATTAGTCAAAACTGGAAACAACCCAAATGTCCCCCAACAGGGGAATAGATAAGTAAATTGTGGTCTATTCATACAATGGAATGCTACTTAGCTATTTGAAAGAACAATTTACTGATATATGAAATAGTATAAATGAATGTTAAAATACTATATTGACTAAAAGAAGCCAGACACAAATGAGTATATACTGTATGATTCCATTTATAGGATGTACAAATATAAGGAAAACTAATATAAATGATATAAGTGATATAAATCAGAAATTTGTTGAAAGTAAAAATTACCAAAAGGGTGCAACAAGTTTTCTGAGGCGGATGGAAATTTTATGTATCTTATTTTGGGTGATAACGCTTTAAGTATATATAATTGTCAAAATTGATCAAACTCTTAAATCCATGAGTTTTATTTTATGCTGTGTATTTCTCAGTTTTAAAAAAGAAAAGAATGCCTTTTGCTAACTTGGCAAAAGAAGCTTTCTTCATAGTTCCTAGATCTTCCTGGTCTGTACAACTTTACTACCTAAAGAGTCTTCTTTCTTAAACCGTATGCCCAAATTTTCCAGAAGAGGGGCTTGTAAACATCTCCTGCCTTCAGGGATAGATATGGTACTGGGAGAAAGCTAATACTACTATCCCATCTCCCACTAAGAAAACAGAGCACAAGGAGGTTAAGCAACTCTCCCAATGTCTCCTGGCTGATAAATGATAGACTCCACACTCAATATCTGTCTCTAGAGTTTCTGCTCATTTCAATGCCCCTATGACATCATTCTATACGGTAGACACTTCTCAGAAAGGCAGTGTCAAGATTCTGTCTGCCATGCCACAATAGGGAGGAGGTTTTATGACCCACAGAGTTTCTCGGGGAAAGGAAAATTAATACCCACTAACAGAGAGTGAGGGAAGGTTTAATCAAGAATAAAAATTAGTACTCCTGGCCAAGATGGAGGCATAGGTAGACACACTGTGCCTCCTCGCACAACCAAAATAAGGACAACAACAATTTAGAAACAAAATAACAACCAGAACTGACAGAAAATTGAACTGTATGTAAGTCCAACAACCAAGGATTTAATATACACACATTCATCCAGACCAGTAGAAGGGGCAGAGTTGGGCAGCTGGGCAGAGAGGGATGTGGCAAAAAAAAGCGGTGGCTGGTGGACCCCAAGCAGGCAAGGCAGCAGTGGACAGACTCTGGGCATGCAGGCGGCAGTTGGCAGAATCCGGATGCTGGGTGGCAGCGGGCAGACCCAGTAAGGTGGCGATAGTGGAGCAGGGCATGGCGCGCAAAGCAGCTGGCCAGGCGGTCCCACATTCATGCACAGATAAGGCAGGCAAAACTGGGGAGTGAGGCAGGCCATGCAACCCAGGTTCCCAGCGCTAGGAAATAAAGCCTCAAAACACCGATTGAAAACACCTGTGGGGGTTGAGGTGCCGAGAGAGACTCCCATCCTCACAGGAGAGTTCTTTGGAGAGACCCACAGGATCCTACAATGTGCACAAACCCACCCACATGGGAATCAACACCAGAAGGGCCCAGTTTGCTTGGGGTAAGCCGTGGAAGGGACTGAAATCTGACAGAGAGCAAACCAAGCACCATTGCTCCCTCTCTGACCCCTGCCCCACATATAGCATCATAATCCAAGGACTGGGTTGCCCCGCCCTAGTGAACATCTAAGGCTCCACCCTTCATATGTAACAGGTGCATCAAGACAAAAAAAAAAATGTCCCAAATGGAAGAACAGATCAAAGCTCCAGAAAAAATACAACTAAGTGACAAAGAAATAGCCAACCTATCAGATGCACAGTTCAAAGCACTGGTGATCAGGATGCTCACACAATTGGTTGACTTTGGTTGCAAATTCAATGAAAAAAATGAAGGCTACGCTAAGTGAAATGAAGGAAAATGCACAGGGAACCAATACTGATGGGACAAAAACTGGGACTCAAATCAATGGAGTGGACCAGAAGGAAGAAAGAAATAACCAAACAGAAAAGAATGAAGAAGTAAGAATTCAAAAAAATTGAGGAGAGGCTTAGGAACCTCCAGGACATTTTTAAATGTTCCAACATCCGAATTATAGGGGTACCAGAAGGGGGAGAAGAAGAGAAACAAGTGGAAAAGTTATTTGAACAAATAATAAAGGAGAACTTCCCCAATCTGGCAAAGGAAATAGACTTCCAGGAAGTCCAGGAAGCTCAGAGAGTCCCAAAGAAGTTGGACCCAAAGACGAACACACCAAGGCACATCATAATTACATTACCCAAGGGAAGAATGAAGGAGAGAATCCTAGAAGCAGCAAGAGATAAGGAGACAATTACCTACAAAGGAGTTCCCCTCAGACTGTCGGCTGATTTCTCAAAAGAGACATTGTAGGCAAGAAGGGACTGGAAAGAAGTATTCCAAGTCATGAAAGGCAAGGACCTACATCCCAGATTGCTCTAGCCAGCAAAGCTTTCATTTAGAATGGAAGGGCAGATCAAGTGCTTCTCAGATAAGGTCAAGTTAAAGGAGTTCATCATCACCAAGCCCTTATTATATGAAATGTTAAAGGGACTTATCTAA
>JAPYXV010003548.1:0-12144 GCA_028533065.1 Trachops cirrhosus
ATGCTGACATGTAACACAATTTTATAGTAATACAATATGTAGGTTTTAATCTAATAAACCTGTGTTAGAGACATTCATGTTTAAACATTTTTATAATGATAGGAGTGAGCAATTAGAAATGTTTGGAGAATGCTGATCTAGAAAGCCAGTTGGGAAACCCATTTTTTTAGTTATTGTTCAAGTACAGTTGTCTTCATTTAGCCCCCAAGACTCCCCCCACCCCAGCCATCCCCTCCTCCCTCCCCTGCTTCCACCCCACCTTGGTTTTGTCCATATGTCCTTTATAGTTATTCCTGAAAACCCTTATTTTTGCCTTTCCTCCTCACAAGTCCTTCAAAAATGTTCATTATTCTCCAAGTTAATATTTCCCCACTAAAAGGACCCAGTCTGCACTGCTGTCTAATCTATAGTTTTATTCACTGTCTTACTGGCAAAGCTGCTAGCAGGGGTATTTCTCACACTACCTAACCATCTACCTCAACCAAAAGTTGTTCTCTCAGGTGGCCTTAGGTCAGGACTAGCTACATATCTGTGGGATCCAAAGCAAAAAAATTGTGGGGCCCCTTGTTCAGAAATTATGAAGTGCTTCAAGAAAGAAAAAGCAGAGCATTAAACTAAGCACAGGGCTATTCTGAGCCCAGGGCCCTGTGCAAGTGCACAGGTCCCACACCCATGTAACTGACCCTGTCTCAGGTCATGCACCTTCTTGGAACCTCCAGGTGTTCTTAGCTCTTTCATACTCCTAGATAATTACTGTGAGGTGCTAAGAATTCCCCATCCTGATATAGCAGGATGATTATAGGTTTTTATAATTATAGTTCCCTAAGTAAAGGTTCTGCTCTTTCATTAAGCTGCTAAAATCATATGTTTTCCTGAGTCTTCTTTTTAGTCTCTTGGACCATCTCTGGATGGAGCATTCCTGGCCACAGCAAAGAGGAAGTTTTTACTGTCTTTACAAAATAGATACATCTCATTTCCTTAGCACTGTCAATACTTGCTTCATTAAATTAAATTACAACGTTTTTCATATTGAGTAAGAGGCAATATTTTGATGATGGTTATTTCTTCACACAATATAAGGCCAAAGTGACCTAATGAATGTAAAAAGAATGCGGAGGCCTGTCATTATGACTATTTCATTACAATATAAGAAATACTAACAAATTTAGGTGTCTTATTACTCTATGAGATTTTCATCCAATTTAAAATATCATTATTATGCCAGACAGCTATTTACAGATGATAAAAGAAAGGTGCTAATGTTTCTCTTGAATTTAAAAAAGTGAATTTTTATTAGCAGAATACAAATAATTGGTCCTAATTAACTATGGAAAATAAATCAAAGCATTGATTTCACTACAATAAATATTGATCATTGTTGTTCAAAAACTGATATGTAAGAAATTGTGCCTTCTACAATCAGAGGAAGTAGAAAACTATTTCCCTTTTGTGGAATAGAATAGCAGCTAGTACATGGAAATAGGCATGGATAATGGAAATATTAACATTAAAAAAGGAATGATTCAAAGATACAGTAAGAAGGCACCATTTCATTGAATTGATGGCTGCCATAAATCCCATGACCTAATTTCACTCCAATGAGAAATGGTTGACTTTTAAATAGCTTATGCTCCATACCATGCTTGCATTCATTTTAAACTTACCTGGGCATGAGTGGAATGTAAAGTAAAATGTAGACTTTTAAATCAAGGTGAACAGGTGTCAAATAAGCACTCAAAATAAACAATAAAATATAGTATTACACAACTTTCATACAGCAATCTTTTATTCTTATAATAAAGCATTTATATAGCCAACACAAAATTTCTTTTATACTTTTTAAATTAGAATACCAAAAGAGCCAAATCTACTTTTATAATGACATGCTGCCTAAAAATTCAGTCAATGTCAAAATTTATTTGCTTTTGGCCAGCATCCTTCTACCCAGATATATAGAAAATAAATTAGTGGTGATATTTTAAATTTAAATTATGTTATAAAGCAAACATATCAGTAAATTCCCAAGTGTGCACCTACTTTTATTTACCACTGATTAAGTGTCTAAGAAAAGCAAGACACTTGTTTCATCTCTAAAAAATAATCACAATGCCTATCCTGCTAACTTGCCAGCTAATGAGATTCAAATGAGAGAATAAATATGAAAAATAACTTTAAAATCTATAAATCACTATGTAGCCATATCATATTTGTATATACCATATTCTCAGGACTCCTTTAGCTCTGCAGTTCATCCTTGTAGTTTAGGGATTTTTTTTTCAACTATGCTGCCTGTGTCTTCCAACTGCTACCACAGCATGGTTCCTCTGTGGATAAGCGTGTGGTGAGTATGCTGTCCATCTCAGGTATAACACAAAGCATTTCAAAGTTTGTGGTGTTTCTTGATTAACATGACTTATTTACATAAAGCATTACAAAATAAGATTCATCTGCATATGATGCCTTAGTAAACAAGCTCACCTAGTCACTATAGTTGAATTTCCAAGCTAATGTGAGTTAAGCAAAAGAAGAACAGGGCTTGCCCTCACTGGTGTAGCTCAGTGGGTTGGGCGTCATCCTGCAAAGCGAAAGGTCACCAGTTAGATTCCAGGTCAGGGCACATGCCTGTGTTGTGGGCCAGGTCCCTGGTTGGGAGCCTGCTAGAGACAACCAATTGATGTTTCTCTCACACACCTCACACGTCGATGATTTTCTCCCTCTCTTTCTCTCTCCCCTCCCCTCTCTGTAAAAAATAAATAAAATCTTAAAAAAGAAGAAGAATGGGTCTTAGCAGCCTGCATTTTCTTTGAATAGATGACTCATTTCTCAACTTGGTGGTTGATTCCTCTGTGACATATGGAGGACAGCAGGTGAATATGAATGACAAAGGTCACTTTGTTCAAAGCAGACACACATAGCTGTGATGTGGTTTTCATAACAATCATATTTATCCATATAAGTGTAGACAGTGACAAAAGCAATACTAAAATATAACCCTTCTTGTTGAATATCTAGGGAAAAAGGAAAAAGACCTTCTTCCTGAGGATCAATCCAGCCATTGCCAGTAGCCAGTTAGTTCTCTTTCCAATAAATAGGATATCATTATCTGACTTTAGTTATACATTGCCCGTGTGGTAGGTATGCTTTTTGGGTAAAATATACTTATCCAAAGGCATTCTATCATGACAGGTTGGATAGGCCTAAATAAGCTATAACTTGAAGCTGACTCAATTATAGCACCCAAAGAATTGGGGCCTACTATATGTTGAGTGCTATAAATAATATGTATACAATGTGGTCTCTAACTTTTGCCTAAATATTCAGCTCCATTATGAGTTCTGACATTATACTTCCTCATTCCAAAATAGTTTCAATGGACAAATTTTTAAAAGGCAAAGATCATGGTTCACATATTAGTATTTGATCAATATCACAAAATCACAAAATATTAAACTGGAAGAGGCCATAATGATTATTTTATTTATATTATTATTATATATAAGGATACTAAGGTCTAATAAGTTGAAATAATTAAGAACATAGCATACACTTGGGTCTCTGAGATCCTTATATATGTTCTTTTTATATAATTAATTTGCTTTTATTACTTTTGAAAAAAGTTATTAAACTGTTTCTCTCTAGGATTTTGGTTAAATCAGATAGACACTTGATTAAATCCTAAATTCTGGGTTTTTTTCCAGTAGTTTTTCTCTGCCTTAAACCCAAGTACTATTGTAAAAACAGCAACAACAAAAAGCTATGTAATAAAATATTTGATATCCAAACCTCACCCTGACTCTTTCCTCCCTGAAATTGCCCTAGGGTCTACTTCAGTTTAGATTTCCTAATATTATTATCTCTGGAGCCTAATCTTAGAAGAGGTAAAGAAGAAAACCCTGATTAGAGAACAATGAGGACCTGTAAGTACACTAAGGCATTCTTAGTCCTCTCAACAGGACTGTCTTCCTGAGAAAGAGCCATCAAATATTACAATATTTTTCCTATGGTTTATACCAGACCTACCCAGGACATCAATTTAGATTGACTGTTTGGCTGTGTGGTTGTTATAAGTAGACCACAGGGTTTCATTTACAATTGTAAACACCACAATATACCATAAGGCCTCTTTTGGCTCCCGCTTCTTGGTTCATATATCATTTCTACCCTTATCAGTCTCTTTCCAACAATAAACACTTAGCAAGTATTTTTTAACATCTTTTGAGTGCGAGGAACTGTGCTGGCACTGAAGATACAGGGATAAATAAGATAAACCAGGTACCATCTCCATGGAGCTAGCATACTAATCTGGCATGAGAAAAAACAAAGCTATTAACTGCTTGTGAGAAAGAGTTTGAGAGAGATTTATTAGGTAATATGATAGTGCCAGAATAACTTCCATGAGGTGGCTTAATTAAATAAAGAGGTCAAGGGAAATCTTTCTGAGAAGACAATATCTGAGCTGATCTCTAAAAGGATAGGAAGTGGATATAGCTGGCTTGCAGTGAGCACAGGATAGTAGGATGAGATAGAAGTCGGAGACAGAGGCAGAGCTGATCATGTAAAGCCTTATGGACTTTACAGGAAAGAGATTTTTGACTTCATTTATAGTGCAGTAGAAAGCCATGGCACGGTTATGGAGGAACTGATGTTTTTATAATCTTAAAATATAAAACTGTAAGATTCTATAGTGATTATTTCATTTTAATGGAAACTTATTATAGAGATAAGGACAGTAAAGCCTAGAGAGTTAAAGTGACTAATAGAAGTCAATAGCAGACCGGGAGCCTAAGTTTGGGTCTTTGAGCTCTACAGAGAGGCAAACAAGGTAAATGTCAGGAAGAAGTAAAAAGGAGATTTTTTTTAGATCATTATATAAGAGTAACAAATAACCATGGGATGACAATGATTTAGGTCATTTCTTCTAAATGAAGAAAATGGTCAGGCAAAGAAATAGCCAAAGGGCTCAGTCCCAAAACCCAAAAAAACTGTATAGCACCTTTTCTCTGGCAGAGACAAGATGGGACATTTGGGTATTTTTAGGTCATCATCCTGAAGATGTAAGAAATATGCTCCCAAATAATCTCAGTTTTCCCTAACAATACACTGATTGTAGCTAATAAGCATTGTGGTATCTATACATATTTTCAGTCATTATGACCTCCTATGAATTCTACTTCCAAAACTCATTACCTACTATATGTAATTCAATTGATATTAAATAGGATTCTGAAAGTTTTCTTTAGTTTCTTAAGCTTAATTATTCTGAAATATGTTTCTAAATACCACAGTAAATGTATAACAATGACCATTATTTTTTTTCAATGAACTCTGAACTTTTTATTGGCCTCCTGCCCTGCCAAGGGATACCCCACTTCTGCTGCCTTTAATGCCTCAAAACTTTGGTGTTGTTGACCTCAGACATTACTTTGCCATCCACAGTCCTGCAGGTCAGGGTCTTTTGGGTGGTTTGTAAGGAGTGACTCTTGTTCAGGGTATCAACAGCATTAAAGTCTTCCCCTTCTTCCAGCAGGTGGTGGTAGGTGGCAATCTCAGCCTCCAGCTTGACCTCAATGTTCAGCAGGGCCTCACACTCCTGGGCCTGGTGCTGCCTCTCTGCCCAGGTCTGGGCCAGCTCTGACTCCAGGTGCAGCAGGACACCATTGAGTTGTTCCATCTGAATGGCATAGCACATCTCTACCTCCCTCAAGCTGTTCACCAAACTCGCCCTCAGATTTCTCACTGAGTCCAGATCAGTCTCCAAGGACTGACCATACATCTCAGCTCTGTGAATGTCATCTCTGCAGCTCCTATATCAGCAGTCTGCGAGGTGACCACTGCAGTACTCTCCTCAGTCTCTTGGGACCAGTCCTTGTCTAGATCCTCTCTGTTCTTTGAGCCAGCTTGTCATACTGGGCCCGGATGACAATGACCATTATTGAAGACTACCATACACTAAGTGCTGAAGTAAAAAGGTATTCTTAAATAGTTGACTGTTTCACAAATTATGAAGACAACAAAGTTTAAATTAGCAGAAATTTACTTATTTATAAATTTATTTAGGTTTCTATAGCTCATTCTTTCAGCATGTTGGGCAACAATATCCATTAGTTGTTTCTCAAATAATACCTATAACTACTTTAGCACTTTACACATATTTTAGAAATGGAAAAATAGATTAACAGGGACTGGAGTTCCTGGAATGAATGCAGAATGTTATCTATCTGAAAATCCCTGAGTTAAACCAGGATTTTCTGGAATCAAGAACGACCTTTGGTCCATGAGTAGTACCTTAATACCTTGAAAAAAGCAAGCTTTCTAAAAAATCACAAAGAAAGGATTCACAAGTTTTGACACATCCTTTCTTTGGGAGTAATCTGGGAAATAGGCAATGTCTACTCCCATTCTCTTGACAACTCATCATGTTTTATTTCTAGGCTGATGAAGCATCTAAATGGGGAGATGTTTCACAATAAAGTTTATACCACTAGAATAATAAGCTGATCATGCCATGGCTTATTTGTTCTGTCTTTACCTTTATTTATGTACACTCTGTATGCTCTGCAATCAATTCACAATCAATTAAGATGGTAATTATTGCAACTGCTTGTTGTTTAGTAAGAGATCAGCAGCAAGTACAATGCTGATTATAGAAGAAAAAGTCATCTTTCTGACACCCTACATGTATATAGTCAATTTAAAAAACACTCTATTTTTAATTATTTTTAATCTTTATTGTATTTTCCACTATCATTTAGTCCCCTTATGCCCCTTCCTCCCAGCAATCATCACCCTGTTGTCCCTATCCATGAGTCCTGTTTCCTTTTTGCTCAATCCCTCCATCCCTAACCTCCTCCTCCCTTAGCTGTCATCCAGCTTTCCATCTATGAGTCTGTCTCCATTTTCCTTGTTAGTTTATTTTGTTCATTACATTCCACATATGAGTGAAATCATATGGTGTTTGTCTTTCTCTGACTGGCTTATTTCACTCAGCATAATGTTCTCCAGGTCCATCCATACTGTTACAAAGGGTAAAATTTTCTTATTTTTTACAACAAAGTAGTATTTCATTGTGAAAATGTTCCATAGTTGAAAAACAAATACTTTAAACAATTATCACACTTATAGTAATTCTAGAAAATCATCTCACAGATATAATTATACAAGTATACAAAGATATATGTACATGGATTTTCATTGCAAAATTTCTGTATAAGCAAAAGATAATTAAAATCACAAATACCCTTCAATAACAAAAGAGTTAAATAAATAATGGAACTCCCACAAAATGTAATATTGTGCAGTCATTTTAAAAATCAAGATTCTGAAAATATCTAAGACATTGTTTCTATGTCACAAAATAGTATCCATGGTGTGTCTACAAACACACATTTTAAATTTCATAGAAAAATATTAAAAGAGTTTCTTACTGGGTAATGGGATTAGGGTCTCAGTTTCTATTATTTATATTCCTGGTGTTCTTTGAGGTTTTTTAAAATCTAGCATGCACTACTTTTGCAATCAGAAGTAAAGGTTAGCCCTGGCTGGTGTGGCTCTGTGGACTGAGTGCCAGCCTGCCAACCAAAGGGTCATTGGTTCAATTCCCAGTCAGGGCACATGCCTGGGTTGTGGTCCAGGTGCGCAGTAGGGAGTGTGTGAGAAGCAAGCACACACTGATGTTTCTCTCCCTCTCTTGCTCCCTCCCTTCCCTTCTCTCTGAAAATAAATAAATAAAATCTTTTTAAAAAAGAAGTAAAGATTAAAATACAAAGTATGTGATTAAGAGTTACTATATCTTAATAATATATAAGATTGTATATGTTGAAAGTTAATTTTGGGAGGCATGGATAAAAATTCTATTTACTTAATGGAAAATATGAATAGAAGAATTAGAAAACAGAGTTGAGGAAATCTAGGGGCGGCAATATAAAAAGATGAACAGACAACAGAAAAGACAAGAAAATTAGACTCATTATAGAGGTCTATTATCTGAGAATTAGAAGATACAGAGAGAAGGAAAAAAAGCAGAGGAGAAAAATGGTCGAAGAAATAATCAAAGAAAATTTCCCACAACTCAAGAACACAAGTTTCTACAAGGACCCAAGAAGTACTCAACACAATAAGTAAGAGATCTGTATCAGAACAACATTATAATGAAATTTCAGAACACAGGGAGTAAGAGGATAAGTCCAAAAGCTTCCAGAGAAAAAAAAAGACAGTGCACTTATAAAAGGTTGGAATTAGAATGTCATTGCACTTAAAACAACAATGGAAGCTAGACGAAGACATTGTCTTCAAAATTCTGAAGCAAAATTCTTTCCAACTTAAAATTCTATACAAAGCCAATCTAATTTGACAGTTATATGTAGACATTTTCAGAGAGGTAAATACTATTAAAAATGTACTTCTCAGGTTCCCATTATCCAAAAGCTACTCGATGGTGTGCACCACCAAAAGAGGAATAAACCAAGGAAGAGGAAAGCATGAGTTTCAGGAAAGAAATGACTCCACATAGAAGAATGAAGGAAACTTCCAGGATGATGGTAAAGGGAAGTTTCAATAGAGGACCTGGCAGCAAACCCAGAAAACTGCCAATAAGGAAGAGGGACAGTGGGTTCCAGGACGGAGATCTCAAAGGGGGGGAAATGAAGCTGATAATTATCTGTTGTGTTTAAATAAAGAAGATTAACATATCTCTTAATGTTTACTTTAGCACAAAATGACTTTAAAATTTTGCCTGAGAGGGGAATTACCTTGTCAACCAAATGGCAATTACTTTGCTGATAAATGCATGTTCTTCAAATGTTTTTTTCTATGGTGAGAGGTCTAGGGGTTGGAAATGAAAAGTAGTTTGTGCTTAGAGTTACCTTCTGCTTTGCTGTCCTTTAAACTCAATGATAATCATGCTCATTGCTTTCAAGAGTGTGTGGTGGGGGCAGTATTTGGGAGGAGGTGAGGGACACTTGACAAAGACTTTTTTCTTTGCCCACTCTCTATAAAGACTGTCCTTCAGTGTGTCAGTTATAATTTAATTTTAAACTATAAATGTGTTTACATATTCAAAACACTGCAGTGTGACAGGCAATGAAGTAAAGGCAGAAACAACAGCTAAATTCTGTTTTTATGCATATTTAAAATAATCCACTATAGAACTCTATACCCAAACAAGCAAGCTAGCAAACAAAACCCTTTCTACATGTCTAAACACCACAACCCAGATTTCTTTCTCTGTTGATGCCATGTATTTCACAGCTATGCTGCTGCACCATTTTAATTTGTGGTTCTATAGTTCAATATTCTGTTAAAATAAGTGAGAAGCCTTTTTCATATGACTTATTTTAGTTATGCTAAGAGATGTGCCAATTTTGTGATAGGCAGTATATAGTCTGACTTAACTGTAAATCAGAAATGAAAAGAGTTTAAATAAGCAATAATCAATATAAATGAAAATTGCAATAGTACTGAGCATCTCTTCTGGCTCAGAATATGTACACTAAATCCAAATTTTAAACCAGCTATGAAAACCAGATGGATGATTTTAGAATAAATGCTTTGGTTGTCTTTCCAATTCTGAGAAGTCAAAAAAATAATTTTGAGATTTCTTGAATCAAGATTATCTATTTCCATCAATGACTTTGATATCCAAGCTAGACCTTAGGAAGATATGAACAATGCAAAGGTAAAATCACTAACATTTCTTTTTGCAATATTTTTTTCTGACATATCTCCTTGGGCAAGGAAAACAAAAGAAAAAAAATGGGACTACACCAGAAAAAAATTTTTCGCACAGCAAAGGTAAACATCAACAAAAGTGAAAAGACAATCTACTAAATGGTAGAACATATTTGCTAATGATACATCTGATAAGAGGTTAATATCTAAAATTTATACAGAGCTCATACAACTCAACACCAAAAAACTAATCCAATTAAAACCTGGGCAGAAGACTTGAATAGACACCTCTCCAAAGAGGACATATATATGGCTAATAGACATCACTAATCATCAGAGAAATGCAAATTAAAACCACGATGAGATATCACCTCACACCTGTCAGAATGGCTATCAACAATAAATCAACAAACAACAGTGTTGGCAAGGATGTGGAGAAAGGGAACCCTTGTGCACTGTTGGTGGGAATGCAGATTTCTGCAGCCACTGTGGAAAACAGCATGAAAGTTCCTCAAAAAACTTAAAATGGAACTGCCTTTTGATCCAGCAATTCCACTTCTGAGTATTTATCCAAAGAAACCCAAAACACTAATTTGAAAGGATATATGCAGCCCTATATTCTTTGCAGTATTATTTACAATAGTCAAGATGTGGAAGCAACCCAAATACCCATTATAGACAAGTGGATAGAAAAGCTGTGGTATATATATATTGGAATATTCTCAGCCATGAAAAAGAATAAAATCTTACCATTTACAAGAGCATGTATGGACCTAGAGGCTATTATACTAAGTGAAATAACTCAGAGAAAGACAAATACCATATGATCTCACATATATGTGGAATCTAAAGAACAAAAATTAATGACCAAACAAAACAGAAATAGACTCATAAATGCAGAGAATAGACTGGTGGTTGCCAGAGTGGAGAGGTGTTGGTAGGCTAGGTAAAAAGGTGAATCGATTAAGAACTACAAATTGGTAGTTACAAAATAGTCATGGGGATGTAAAGCACAGCACGGAGAATATATTAAATAACAACTAAGTACAGTGCCAGGTGGGGACTTGAAATATCAGGGGATCACTTGGTAAAGTATATGATTGTCTAAGCACTATGCTGTACACCTGAAATTAATACAAAATAATATTGAATGTAAACTATAATTGAAAAAATTTAAATTAAATAATAAAGAAAAAAGAAACATTGGGCACTTAAAATTAAACTAGAAATTATAAAAATATTATTTGTTCATGAGAGAGATTAACATTCTTGAAAAAATGCACTGTATCATCTCATACAATACTGGGCCTTACCAACTTTTGTTTGTTGGAAATGCAGTAGTCCCATTTGATGGAAGTAGGTACATGAGTCGTAGAGATAACACAAAAATTTAATTTGAAGTCATGTTGCAAGTGGGTGGCTGAACAAATTAGTTTGAACTTTACATTGGTAGACAGAAGGAGCCTTTGGAATTTAGGAATAGGTTTATGTAGTATGATGATTAAAGCTGTGGATTTAAGAGAATAACTTGATAGCAGTATATAGGGAATTTGGGGGAGACTTAGGTGATGGAGAGAAGAATGGAGGAAGGATGAGGGGGATACCATACTTAAAGTGAGGTATAATAAGGACCTGAAATAGCATAGGAACAGTGAGAATACAGACAGGAAAACAGATGCCAAGTGTAAATGCAGTCTTGTATCATCACTATATCTACCATGGACTGGGCAAATATCTAGCCACTATCTTACATGACTTGACCTTCTCAACATTGCTGGACAATACAGTTTGTTTGTTTTTTTGCCTAAACTCTCCCAATGTTAATTGAATAAATATTTCCTACAGTGGCAAACTATTACATAGCATTAAAAATAGACAGATGAGTAAGACTATTCTACCTAATCCTGAAAAACTGGTAGTCTAATGGAAGGAATGTTCTATATTCAACTGAGTAATAGAAGATAGATGAGAAAAGACACTGTGGCATATTTATTATTGCTAACACTTATTTTTAAAATTCCATGATAATGTACATCATAAGGAATATGGTCAATAATAATTATATAACTTTGCATGGTTACAGATGGTAACTAGACTCACTGTAGTGATCATTTCATACCATATATAAATAACATGTCCTTATCATGTATAGCTGAGACAAATAGAATATTACATACCAATTATACCTCAATTTAAAATAATAATAAAAATTAAAAATAAAATAAAATTCCATGATGTATTTTTATACCTGTATACTCATACATGCATTTCTCTAGAGGGAAACAAATAATACTGGCAATTAACTCTGAGGAAGGAAATTGGGTGGCTGGTGAAGGGTTGGAGAGACACTGGCTTTTCACCATGCTCTTTAGTACCATTCGAATTCTATACCATCTGAATATATTATCTATTTTTATTTTTTAAATTTTTTTATTTTAGTTTATTCAGTACAGTTTCTATCCTTTATTCCCATTCCAG